>JAOSYY010011383.1:0-23666 GCA_025727935.1 Hebomoia glaucippe
TACCATGATTTTGGAAATATTGGGATAGGAAATTAACAATATTGTTTATCGTAGTTTTAGTAATTTGTGGTCTACATTTTTATATATATATATATAATTTAGTATCGTAATTTTTAAAGAATGATATTTTTTAAATTGTTTATTTTAGAAGTTCAATCACATACGACTCGATTGAAAAAAAATAGTGAAACAATTACGCAATTATGTACGCCCATTAATGTTTTCTCGAAAATCTTAACGTAACTGCAAGAAAAAAACTTTCAAAAAATCGAATTTCTTGTCTTTCAATCTCCAAAAGGTGTGGTAACCTAGGACAAAATATCGTTCCATCCCTGCGCACCGTGATAGAAAGATGGCATGATTCTAAACCTATCGCCTAGCGTCCCAACTCCCTCGCGAGTGCCGCTCACTATACGACCTCACTGAAATGTAACCCATTTTACGATGTGTTACCGAAATTGAAAACAGGCTCGATTTAAATTCAGAACGCTTTAAATTTCACTCCAGTTCTGAACCACATGTTATTTTAACATTACGACATTCATTAAACTACGGCATAAAAACACATGCCTATGTCTACGTATTAACATTCTCGTTACGACTAAATTAAATTTGATTTAATTATCAATGACTCAAGTAACCTGCAGTTGTTATAATATTTAAAAAATTTGTAACCCGCTATGAAAAATTATCAAACACCTCAATACATCGGGTAAATTATAGTAATGAATCAATTCGAAGACGTGAAACAAAAAAAAATCTCATCATAATGTGATTATTCTGTTAAAACCTATTTTTTTAAGATTACAATTTATAAGATAACCCGAAGTAAATAATACACAAACATTAATTTTGATCTGAGAATACAAAGTTGAAAACGTACAAAATTTCACTGCATTGTGTCCTGGTTATAAGCGAAGCTAATAAAAATTAGTTCCACAAAAGGCTTGCCAGTAGATATGTACTCCTTAATGTGTCTATTGCCTACTTTAATAGTCAGAGGAATTCATTGGCGCTTGCGAACGAAGCACTGATCAGTTTGTGACGTGAATTCAATCAAAGTTTCATTAACTGATACAAACTTGTTGTGCAAAGTTTACAAACTATGACGTTTATGTGATATCATTTCGAAACCTTTAAAATGGGACTATAATGGGAAAGACTTAGAGATATGCAGAGGATTTTAGAAATAGTACGTTAAGGTCTAGCTCCATCATCAGATCAACTGCAAGATAACAAAAAGTCTTTAATAAGTACCTTTATTAGACGAGGACGTAGGCTCTCAGGGTACTAGGAGGAACTACCCACTAACACCTCTCAGGCTTTCCGACATTTCCGCCGTCCAGTCGTAGGATCTGACGATTTTGATACCAGAGTAAGAGTGACATGCAACATTTTAATACATTGCTTATCAATTACGAGTAAAGCTTATTGAATGTTTTTAATGATAAAATAAAAATACAATATGTTATTAGAGTTTTGAAACTTTTCAAAATAAATCGTGTAATATGTTTTTCATATTTATTGTAAATACATTTTTGTAATGTGACAAATCTTGACAAAGTTTCGTAACAAACATACACTTATATAATGGAGACGATTTACGTTATCATGTGCGAAAATGTTATCATAAACTTGGAAATAATACTCAGTACTTTATGAAATATTTTTCTCATTTCCGTATAATATTTAATAACGACATTCCTACAGTATCCGTAACAATTTCTTTTATATTTTTAGCTTTTATAAGCCCTTAAGGCACTGTGATCATGCAGAAAATATTATTATTATATCTATTACTGTTTTAATAGCATATTAATGTACTAGAAATACATTAACACTGGGTAATATTAGCCTTATATATCGCAACATAATCTATAAGTGAAGGAGAAATTTGGGGTTTCTTGATATTAATGCTTGAGCTGGGTGCTCCCCTAATTTAAACTAGGTTCTTGCTTTGCTTTGACAAGTAGTCAAAGGAATTTTCGAAATTTAGTTATAGAATGTCAATATACGCAAAGCTTTTTTTCAATTCGAATTTTAGAGTTCTTTGAATTTAGAAATAATTATAGTTTGACTAGGAATTTTTAGACAGTTCTCTTGCGATATTTTTTAAACATACGAAGTCTTCATATATTATATAAATCTTTTATGTGTATATCATCATCTATGCTATTTTTATTTAGATCTGAGGATGGATGAGATTTACAAAATTTAAATTGTGTTTTTTTATCCATTAAGGAGATGAGTGAAAATCGATCTTTAGTACGAATGGTCTATTCAAATCTGACTTATCAAACCACTTTTTTTAGAATAATTTGTCATTCTAACAATTTTCAAGTATAGATTACGACTTGAGTCACGTCTTGGAATACGGCCTTAATGAGAAATGTGACATATGATAATAAATGAATGTAGGTTATTTTTATAACAGTCTCACTATTGGCCCTATCTAGAACTACTAAATCATAAAATTATCATACTGAACTATGTTCAAATTTCTATTACCACTAGTTATAAATCAATACGATAACTGTATGTAACGATGTTAAAGCAGATAATATTTTATGCTGACTGTACTCCGATTACACATAAACAAGACCGACTAATGTGTATCCAATGTCGCTGTCACTCTGTATGTCAGTCTGTTAGCACAGAATACATAACTTAGAATTGTATGCTTAAATAATATCTATTATAAAGATCACTTTCGGGACCTTAAACCTTACAATTTCAATGCGGATTAGGTTAAGATACAAAAGAACTTCAGTTCATAGGGAATGGGAAGACACATTTTTAACAAAAAATTCTTCAAAATTTTACATATAAATAATAAAAATTGCTCTTCACAAAAGAATAATGGGTTGGACAACCCTTATTACTTAAAAAAATGTGTACCTGTTGTGACACCTATCGAAGATACTTATAAAATTTCATTAAAACAGTCGAGCCGTTTACGAGGAATATGTTATCTAAAACTGTGAATCGAGAATTCTATATATTAGATAGACAAAATATACCAAAATTATTTAATGAATCATCAAGCAAGCCATTAAACGTTAGCATTTTGTACAGAAAAAATAACGTGAAACTAGAATTAAATTATTTAAATTAGGTGAAGTATACTTTTCAATATTTTTCATTTCAATTTATTGTATATTAAAGCTCTAAAAATATACGGCATATTAATATCCTGTTAAAAAAACTTATTCATACGCTTTCATCAACTCATAAGTAGCATTCAATATAATCAAATTTTGATAATCAACAACCTAGAAGAAACAGATATTAGTACAGTGAAAAAAATGAGGTGGACTTCGACGGACGTACCACCATTAGGTGGCTGAAGTCTTAAAGAAAGGCCATGTTGAGAGCACACAGAAGATCCGAGAGTATGAACACATTCATGGGAGTAGATCAACCAAATAGGTCATGTCAAAACCGTAGTAAATATTGATATATGTCAATATTATAATATCCTTGTATGTACATTTCGAAGGCAGACAGTATTAATGGAAGTGAAGGAAGCAAACAGGAAACCGAATATTGATATTCCTATATAATAATATATTTTTTATAAGTACATACAATACATAGATATGGTAAATTTATTGAGCAATCTCTACTAAATTGAAATAATGTTTTATCCCAAGTTATAGATATTGATTACATACATTAACATACCGATATCATATTATGTAATTAGTATACAACAATAGTGTTATATTGACATCGTTGTTGATAATAGTGAAGTCGATTTTAGCACTCAATCAAAGAATCAAGTAACTCCATTTGCACGTCTTGTTCCCGACCATTATTCACTCGTCTATTTGTATATACTCCTTGTATTGCTTATGTATTTAACACACATTAAAGATTTGAGCTTTATCATCTTTGAACAATTTTTAAAGCACTATCATATTTTTGACTCATAGAATTGTATGTAGAACGAAAAAAGAAGCAATTCTTTAACCAAGGACAATAAATGAAAATGTTCTTTTACTATAGTGTAACCCTACCGTAAAAATATAACAGAATTTGTAAACGGCACCCCAATTTAATAAAATATCTTTTATAAAACTAATTAAAAATATGTATATGTATCATCTTTTTCTATCTAGAATATAATAAAAATGTTAGTGATCGCTATACATCGAAGATATATGCGAGAAACTATTATTTCGAGACTTTATTAACGTAATCGAACTTAAATAATCGATTTTCACAGATTCTCTGTTTTTCTGTGTCTATGTGCGCGGTAATCTCGGTAACGGCTGAACCGATTTGAATGCGGTTTTCACTATTGTATCGTAGTAAGATAAACTTAATATTAAGTGTTACATAAAAAAGTTATAGCCATTTAAAGATTCGCGTTGAATATTCGTTCGATATAACGGTATAAAAGAACTGTTCAGCTTCATTAGCTAAAAGTTGATTACCAATATATTATGGCCTATAATTAATATATAACCTATAATTAATATAAATTAATATATCATTATATTATGAATGATGAAGTGGACAGATTCGTTTCGTATAAATTCTTACTTAAGTATATGATGATTGATAATTAATACGGGTCAGCCTATACTTGTCAGTCGTTGGTTGTGTGTTCTGAAATTATATCAACTATACATATAATAAATTAGTAAAAATCGCGTGTATATTCAATGTCTTTATCCAAAAACTATTATGAGCGATTATAAAAGAACGATAGAACACAATAATTGTTTTTTGCATGTCTGTATCTAGGGACCAATCTTTGAAAGTACCTACTCAACGAATTTTTCGCATTTTAATATATTTTCTCTTATTCTTCTGTTAACATAATGAAAGAGTAGAAGAATGCATAGATTCGTTGAAGTTGTGTAAAAATAGTTTGTTAGATAGACAGTGTGTAGAAATAGTTTGTTAGATAGATAGACAGACAGATAAAATGCAAGCGAAGCCGCTGGCAGAAGCTAGTAATGTAATATACTCTATTATTGGCGAGTCAAATATTTACAATGATTTTTAATACTATGTCTTGTATCTTGTTATATCTAATAAAGTCCAGTGTCTTCTAGAAATCGTGTTTTATTATAAAATAATAATACTTCAGTACCTAATGCCACTTCAATAACAGGACATCTGAAGTAAACTAAATTATCGTCGTCTTCTTTCATCGTTGTTCGCAATTGTAGATGCTAATTAAAAATACTTCTATTCTGAAAATTTTATATTTATTTTGTCGTTTTAAACGATAAATATTTTGTGTAAACGTTAAAAAATTTATATCGAATAATTTTATAATTTCGATTAAGCGGCCATGTTCTGTTCGTATGAAAATTAATATGTGGGATAGTTAATATTTTAACAATTCTACAAATATTAATTAACTTTTAATTACTAACTGGTAATTCTAGTTTGACTTTATAATGAGATTTTTTTATTCGTACAAAATTCATTAAAGTCAGTTTTAAACATTTTCAAACCATTGTAAGCTCATTTTTTCTTTTATTTACGCTGAATAGACCGTCTGCATATTATTTTTATTAAAGACGTTATGTTACTGCAGTAATGAGGTATATATTTACAATTAAATGAGTCTAAGACTCGTCCATCGATGACTGTGACAAAAAAGGTTTTTTGTTATTTGAAATGTCACACAACCCTTTTGTCTGTCACGCTACCTTGAACGTCCAAATTAAAATCTCAATGTCAGTCACAATTCGTACACGAAACATTCGATTTAATCACAATCAATAATCTTCTCTATAACTTCAGAAATAACGTTGCTTTTTCTATGCAAATTTATATACGGCCTACTTCGCAATCGAGAAGGTTTAATCAAATAGGATGAATTTGTTTATTGATTTTTGGTTTTCTGAAAGGTGACACGAATTGTTCGGAATATAAGAGTACCAGAATCAGATAATTGGATATTAAATCGATTACTAGTTATCATAAACTAAATTTGGGTTTGCAGATTCTCAAGCGCGGAGAACTGAATGGTCAGCTGTGAGTTCATTTCAAAATTCAAGGCTTTTTAATATCTCTCATCGTAACACCATTAGGTATAGGGACTTCTTGCACTCCACTTAGAATAATCTAATAATTAAAGCCACAGAAACAACATGTAAGATAAAAATTAAAAATCCAACGGTCCCATACAAGGGCTTTCCGCATAAAATTTTTTTATTGACTTCATAACTCTTAAAACGCGGATTGCAAATTCAAATATAATGAAGTTATAAATAGTTTATGTGTTCAAGACAGTTTTATTGCAATAAAACTCGCTGGATATCGTCCTCTGGAGATACTCATACTCTGTAATTCAAACGAAATTTCATTGCTAATAAAATTATAATAAGTGAATCCAAGTGACCTCTAGTGGGTATGGAATAGATATATTTGAATATCTGTTTCACTGATCATCTTTCTTATAGGCAAGTATAGAATCAGTTCTAATTGTCTCATTGAATCGTTACGTACAGTCTTCACAGAATTATAAATAAGAATAAGCCCATGTATTTTATATAAACATACGGCATATAGCCATGATTCAACGTGATATTGCCGATAATAAAATACACATTTACAAAAAATATCCTTTAAGCCAAATCGAATTTTCATACGTGCTCATACGTGCCTTTCATAAGTACCTCTGTTGTGGTGCTATTTAATTACTGATTATTGTATGCAGAAAACCTATAGCTTTAAAATTGGCAGTTTAAACGATTTCTCAATTGAAAAACAATAATTAATTTTTATCTTAATTAAAAATGAAAACTATTTTTCACCACGGTTTTAACTAATAAAAGCAATCCTTAAATTTCATACCCAAAAAGACAATAACGAAATCATAAAAACTTTACTTGCTTTATGTTTCATGTGTGTACTTCAGTTAACTTAGTTCTCAAGACACGGATAGAAGATAACATTTGAAAATTGTCCGTTTATCTACGACGCGCAATGCTTAGGGGTACAGATATGACTTATGAAAAGGCATATTGTGTTTTTTAAACTTATTTTTTCTATACGTTATAAATAACAATAATCATTGTGTACAAAATATTGGCTAAAAAAACAAGGATACGAAATAACTTTTGATATTAAACTTTACTTTGTTTAAAACTAATCCGATTCTCATTTATTGACAGTTTACCTCATCTGAAAATCAACATCATGTTATGTTTTATCTATTCTTTGTGATTTCAAATAAGTTTCCTTACATTTCTATTTGCGGAAAATAGAAATGCACCCTCAATATTCCATTTGTTCGTATTTCCATCCAAAATGTATTTCTGTTCATAATAAAAGTGTTTCCTTCACCTGTTTCGTGTTCACTGATTGAATACCAATAGCCCTAAGGAAGCAATGAAAATCACGGTGAATAAAATAATATATTTTTCTTAAAGTCCTCGCAGCATCTTGTTTTGCGTGATTTCTTTTTTAAGTTTGCTTCTGTGATAACATCGTCAGAACGTGATACTCATTTCGTGAATACCTGGTCATCGTTAATTAAGCTTTGAATCATGTAGATCTAATCGTATTTGAGATTTTACGCATTTCCAAATTGATAGTTTGAAGCCAAACATTACAGAATTTTACGAGTTATCTGAGCACGTTTGTTTGTTAATCCACAAATATCTGGATATACGAAATGCTTTTAAAAACTAGACGTTCTCTTTAGTCCGGTGGAAATTGAAGTCGTAATATGTTGTTTCAACGCAAGTATCCCTTAATTTATCAATTTACACTTACACACCGCAAAATCAATGTCAACCAACTCGTATTACTGAAGACAACTTAATATGCTCATCTGCAACAAAAAGCAATAAACGGGAACAGGGTTGTAAAAGTTCCATTTCATTTGAACATTTTGAATTCATTAAGTGAGGCTTTTTAATTTGAGAGGACAGTGTATTCCCTTGTTAGTCTACCCCCGGATTACTGCTAAATTGCTATTTTTGTACTCTGTAAAATATATTTGATTTCTGGTTCCGCATAGTTATAAATTCTTTTTTCTTATAAACTCAAAAATAATAATCTTAAATCAATTTAATGTGACTTACACGACGGCTATATATATTTTTATTTGAAAATACGTATTAAAAAAACACTTTTTGTACTTGAACAGGAATCTAAAGTAATTTTATGAATAGGAAATTGAGTGTATCATATGTAATAGAATGCTTATTTTGCGTCGAATCCCTACCAAAAAAACATTATATTACCTTTTCACGTGACTATGAAATATCGAATCATAAAATCAAATAAGGGTTTTGTTTTTAACATAATGCGAACTGATGAACCATGATTTTGGACACAATCTAAGTCTTAAAATCACAGCTGAACCCTAAAATTCTTTACAAAATAATTGTTATTAAGCGGCCGTGTCCAATTTCACCAGATGGAATAATTTATATTGATATGTATATACTTTTTTTACACAAAATAATAAAGGATATGTATGATAGCAGTATACAACTTTATTTTCTAATTTTTAAACTAATTAAGGGCCTTTTGACATAGATGATAGATCAAATGTTCCGTTGGTTCTGATAAACCAATAAAAATAATACATATTTCGTTTGACTTTTCCTTTGAAGAACTTTCAATATTTCAAAATGTCTAAAGACGAAAATGTTTTATGACTTCTATTTTTTATACGAAGATAAGAAAAAATAACACTATATAATATAATATATTTTGTATTTCCTAATACTAAATCACAGTTTTTCCTTAATAACGGTAATTGTTTAAAATGCCTTTAAAACTATTACATACGAATGTTGTTACATCAATACACAAACATATATTTAAATAAAACATGAACGTAAAAATACCTTTGGGTCACTTTTGAGTGTTATTTTTTAAACTTATGTAAATATATAATTTTTATATCTATTTTTACAGAAGTTGTATATTTGTACTATAAATAAATTATAAGTAAATAGTTCTGTTCCGGCAAGTTTATCACATTTCAATTTAGAAATAGATAGAATTTAACAAGAATCATTTGGTGAATAAAAAATATATAAATAAGACGTAATTTTATAACTTTGAAGACATATTATGTTTTGCTTAAGGTAAGGAGGCAAGGCTTTTAGGAAGGTGGGTTAAAAAATCCGTAAATCTTTAAGGTTTATCAGGAAAGAAAGGTCGGATCAAACGGAAGGAGATGAAAATTATAAGAACATGTGTATGGAAACAGTATAAAAAAGTAATAATATAAATACATTTAAAAGTAATTTTTGCATAATAAATTATTTTGACAATATTTAATTGACAAATAGAAACAGTTTGCAGACTCAGATATATTATTAATTAATTTTGTGGGGGAATATGTATCCTATGTTCAATATTTGCTTGCACAAGTAGGGTTACCATCCGTTTAATATTTAATATCCAACAGTGAATATTTAACACTTGTCATGAAACCATCTCCTAAATTATTTACCTCTACTTTAATAAAATTAAACCCAGAAATGTCTCGCAATTTCGCATAATAAATCTATTTGTTATAAATTTGTGGTATTACAATAAATAAATAAAATGGCGTCCATTGATATCAAACTTTTTTACGTATATAAAAGTTAACATATATTTTACTCTACAAACAAACTCTCGGGAAAAATATCGTAATGAGAATAACTCGTATCAACATAGCTTGCGTATTTAAGAAGTACGGAAATAAATAGATATAAACGGAGGCTTTTTATATAATTTTACTAAGATTGTAAGATTGTATAGAATTATGGACGAGGTAAATTCTCATTTTATCAGCTTTAATTTTATAGTCGCCTGTTTCCATACTTCAAAAATCATATTCACTGTACCCCATACACTATTTCCATGCTCTAAAATCGTCATCACTATTAATTTTCTTACTAACAGTCGTATAAATTTCATTTTCCGGCTTAAGACCGTCTTTTCCCATATGATACGGAAACTCATTATGCGTCGGTAAATAATAAATACCATCTTTCTTAAAGTCTGTATTCAGACCTAAAACATTGAGTTCTGTATTGTTATAACAATTAGCTGATCTCGCTTCTTGAATGGAATTACATTTAACGCCAATAAATTTCTTTGGATGTTCTAAAGCTTGCCACCAGTACAATATCGCTCTAATATGACTACATACTACTAAACAAGGTATGTACGGAATATCACTTGGCTGAAATTCGCCTCCATTAGCATAGAAATCTATATGGCCTAGACGTTCAGCTATACCAAAACCATCGATGTTTGTATGTAGAACATCGACGTGGTCGGCATCGGATGGAGAGACCTTCTCTTCAGCTGGCAGACCTCTAAAACATGGTCCAGCTGGATCTAATCCAGTCAAGCGTCCTACAGTTTTCCCTGTAGTAGACTTGAAGTACTTTGCAGCGTGGCTGACAATATGAGCACCGAGACTTGTCCCAACCAACTCCAAGTTCTCTGGACGTAGACCTGCCTCTGTTAACTTAACGAGAAGCTCACCGAATCTATGCCCAATGACACGAACCAAACGGACAGATCTGAAAATCAATTTTACATTTTTATGTAATCATTTTTACAAGGTCAAAGTCAAAAGAGTAAGATTAAATTATTCACTATGTCGCTGTGGTAATTTATCATCAGCTGAGATACGCCTGTCATTGCCTGTCAAGAACTCTTGTAAGAACCAATGATCTCATAATATTTTAATAAATCTTGTTAGTTTTATGGCACATAACTATTCAAGTTATATTCTGAGTAAACATTGTATAGTCCATTCTAACATGGCCGTACCTTAACATATAGTGTTATAGCCATTTAACGAAATAGCTGACTGTTATATATGATTACTAGCTGACCCAGCAAACGTCGTTTTGCCACATAAATAAATACAATTTGGGGTTGTATGAATTTTTATATGTTGTAGTATAAAAAATAAAAACAAAAAGTTTTGTCTAAAAAATAATAAAAGAAAATTTAGGGGTGGACCACCGTTAACATTTAGGGCGATGAAAAATAGATAGTAGCCGATTCTCAGACCGTATATGTATATAAAATTTCATATGAATCGGTAGAGCCGTTTCGGAGGAGTATGGGAACGAACATTGTGACACGAGAATTTTATATATTAGATGTATTACATTAAATGCCAATGTTGTTTAATAGAATGCTTGTTTCACACCGCAGCTCTAATTTTCGATTTCCTTATAACAAGATTTAATAAAAATGTCTTAGTTATCACTGAAGGTCGATCAACTCGTCGTTGACAATAAATAGTACCGGAAGAACAGACATAGAAATGTGTCTGCCCCGTTCACATCTACACTGATTTTACATAAAATGTATTACACTTGTTTTATACATTGTTATTACTGTCTTATCGCACCCAATGCAACACAAGCATATCTGCTAATTAATTCAAAAGTAGAATTTATTTATAGAAATATTTCAACTGCCATTAAAAAAATGAGTATGTAATCCTGTATTTGTTTCATTTATTAATATTTTAAGACAGTAAGTTTGATAATTTTGAGTATCAAACACAGGCAAAAAGATATTATATATAAAATTTAAAACCAAAGCGAAAAAAATGCCCTCACAGTTGTTTTAATTACATGTGCGAAATAAAGGTGTTCAAAAATTGTAGCCATAAGGCTAAAAGGAACAAATAAATAAACAACTTTAAACAGGATATTAGTATGAACTATTATAGATTAAATACCTTCCACAGTAGAGCTTAAATGGCCTACAGTAAACATTGAAATTCGGAACGTATATATTTGACATGGCATTGTTTGTACAATGCTATTGTCTGTGGGAATGATTGTTTATTACCAATAAATAGCTATGGTAATGGCGCATAGTAACTAGAGTATGACGTGCTCTGTGCTTCAATAGTTAGGATGAATCGACGAAAATTTATTTCTTATGACTGTTATAAGCAAGAATGAGGATCACGTAAGCATCCTTCAGCTGGTAGATTTTTAATTGTATCATGGACATTGATTCGATTATTCACTAGTATTGATTGATATCAAAACAGGTAATTCACGTACATCAATAACATAATTGCATATAATTCAATTAAATAAATATTATATATAGAACTCGAATTCCAAAAAAAGCCATAAAACAAAATATATTTTATGAGTGTTAAAAGAAACGTTCGATATAGAGATTAGTAGTGAAAAAATAATAAATCTTTTTTATTTATTTCATTTACCTCTATTACCTATTTGTCATGCTTAGCAAAAATCATCTGGCTTAGTGGTCCGATTTACGTGAATATCGAAACTCATATCATTTAGCTTTACGATATAGAAGTGACAGTGTAACAAAGAAACAAACATACTGTACCACTATTAGTTAGAATGATTAATTTATGGCATAACGATTATTTAACCTAAATCCTCGTAAATTATTTATAAAGTAGCAATTATTTTGTAAATAAAAATTTATGTTCATGTAAATTAATTGTATCGTCTTTATTACTCAAGGAAGTTCCGTAGACGCATTATTATCGGCTTAATACACAGGGGTAATAAAATAAATATTAACATATGTTGACACTTCTAATTAGCGGAACGAAATAGTTAATATTAATATGTTTTATGCTGCAATAGAATATTATTTATATAGTTGTAATACAAAGTAATTTTTAGTGTAAAATTTACTACATTTTTGTTCATTTTACACTTCTCTATATAAACTTTAATTATTAAACAAGCGAATCGAAGTTTTCACATTTCACATATTAACATCACGTTTGACATGTGACTTATGTATTATTTTTATAAGTCACATTTACAGGCTTATACAGTTCGTCTTTACTAAAAGTTGATTTCTCCAAATATAGACGAAAGCACTTCCAAACGTATCGGACAGATATCGGAAACATTATACTCCACTATAGAAACTGTCTTTCAGTCGTATATTTCCGACAGAACATCCTTATCGGAAGTAATCGGAAGGAAATTGTATTTCAATAATTACCGAAACACTGTGATTAACGGCGATGAATGAATTGATTGATTGATTGATAAAGAATATAAAAAAACTTACTTGGGATAAATATATGTTAAAAAATGGAATGTTTCCGATATGAGCACATTATATCCTCGTTTCGCATATGTGTTTCCGATCGCCCTGCTGTGAGGATACACCGAGCTATCCCAGAAACCCACAGCGTATAACACTGTTTTCTTGTTCAGGTCTGGAAAGAAAATTTTAAAAATATGTAAGCACAGAATCGCTTTTTTATCGTTATTACCGCGGATTCTATTTCACGTTATATTACATTATTACCAAAACCACTCAACCAATTATGATAAAAATTAATTAGACACTTTGGAGTGCTCGTGTGATAATTTCTTTTATTATTTTACAAGCTTTTGCTCACGGCTTTCCTTGCGTTCATGTCGATTTTTTCTTCATAATGTCAGTACAAAAATGTATTTACCAAAATGCTTGTCACTAAGAATAGCTTTATAAGCAGTTGTTATTGGCAAACTTCGTCTGTATACGCCAGTAGCGGTCAATCTTTGAACAACTACTTGAAGATATGATAGCGACTGTGCTTCTATAGACGCGTTTTTAGCTACACCTGGACCTGCAACAGATAATTACATAACACTTTATTTATACGTATAAATAATTAATCATTTTTCCTTTTCGAAGGGCTGACAACGCGTCATGTTCATGGGTGACGATAGTCACTTGCTGTATGCTTATGCCCCCTATAATATATAAAAATATCGATAGGAACCGCGTGTCTACACATTAATTAAATTTATGCAAAAACGATTTTGGGTGTTAAAAAAGAACGATATAATAGAAATATGTGTTTTTTATCTTTATCTCTATGTACAGGTTTATCTCCGAAAATAATAAAAGAATTTTGTGGTGGTTGAAGAAAATTAGTCGTGACATAGGTGGATTAAGCGTATCTTGGAGCCTAATAATCTTTGTTTAAATCAAATCCGATGTCTAAGAAAAAGGTAATTAGAATTAACAATAGTTTCTTTTATATAATAAATCAGCAAACATCTCAAGTCTCTAGATTCAATAAATTTATTTAAAAATAATATGATAGACAACTTAAAATGGTTCACACAATCTATAAGAACGCGAACGAAAGACGCGGGCGAAAGCGAGTCTAAAAATGGCCAATAGTCAATAAGACGCCCTTATACATATAATGACTTTAATGTATCTAATAGTGTATTTATTATCTGTATTTAGTCTATGTGATTCTATAATTGTTAAATTATATTCTCTGGGGATTTAGATTACACTTAGTAATGTCAATGTCAACATGAAACGGAACTGTTTCTAAACATATATTATTATAAAATTCTTACCTAATCATGACTGTTAAAGAAGAAGTAAAACCAGTTTCGTATTTTAACTCAACTAGAAAACCTTATAAATTTTAAGGCCGTGCACGACAAATATTTTTTTAACGGGCCATTTTTATCGCGATTTTATTTAAAACTAGCTGTGCCCGCGACTTCTACAGACAGACCAAATTGTAAAAAATTATATGTTGATATATGTACGGGGTATACATCCATGATCATTTAGTAAAAAGCGATTATTTTATTGTAACAAACAGATACTTTAATTTTTATCTGTATACATATATGTCCTGACCGAACCTAAAAATCTAAACTCAACTTCATACATACTTAGATTTACTTTAAGTTATAAATACAATATTTAACAATACTTAGTAAAATGTCTATATACTATTTATAAAACCACGCAAAATGATTTATTTATATATAAAACGAATGAAGAACATATTAACATATAAAATTTACATTCCTACGGATGTCATATACGTATTTTTATATTCATTGCATAATCGATGATGTGTGTTAGCCTTATAAATAATGCAAGTAATTTAGTTTAGGACTTCCGTTTACTATTGACACAGTATTTTTATTTCCATATTAACGTCGCCGATAACATCAGGTAAATTTCATCTAACTTTTAAATGGACTATACTAGAATAGTACCGAAATTTTTATTTTTTCTCTTTACTTCTCATATGAAAACACCCTTACCCAAACGACTGAAGTCAGTTTAACAAATATTAATCTAAATTAAAGGTTTTCTGAATTTAAAAATAACTGGGAACTAGAAATATTAATTATTCTTTTTTTTGTATATAAATAATTTCTTTATAATAGACATAAGTTCTTTTATTGAAAACATAATATATTGGCTTTTTCGTTATTTTTTGGGAAATATGTGTGAGTCAAATCGAAATGTTTAAAATTCTATTTTAAAACTATCATGAATTAAAGAACCGATTATTATAGTTTCAAACCATAAGTTTACACTACACTTACATAGATTAAATTGATAAATAATACGCTTTACCGTAACGTTAAAAAATTACCCAAACTTGTCTATATTATTTATCAGTTACAAGTTAAGCTAAGATTGTCAAAAAAATATCGACAGCATGTTATTAAAAGTTCAATGCCGCAGGTCTGATTTACGCCTCTTGATGTCTAAACAAAAAATAATTATAAAACAAAGTTCAAAGTTTAGCATGTAATGCCTAATCCGGAAGAAGCTAGGCTAAAATTTAAGCGTCTCAAATGGTTCTTGATATTAAAAGCAAAAATTACCTTCATATAACCTGACGTATCCGTATTCATTATCTCACTAGTATTATGATATCATGATATTTTAAAAAGTCCGTTGTCTAGCGATAAGTACTCGTATTTTACCTTGCGCTTAACTAGTACGACGCCGTGTTTGTACCCACCATAAATTTATATATAAAGGCGGATCTTTAAATTAAGTATAACCTAACTTACATCTTGAAAAATATGCCTTGAAGAGCATCACATTGAATAATATCATACATCTCCTGGGTCTTGGAGGTGTCCATAGGCGACGGTAATCGCTTACCATCAGGTAAAACTTATACTGGTTGGCCTTAATATGTTATTTAAAATATCGGCCAATAAAAGTCCAATCTAAATTAGTCTAGTCATTGTGAAGACCGAACAAACAGAACTGACAGATGGACAATAACAGTTTCATTTTGATACAACAATTAGAACTAGAAATATATTGTTGTGTAAAGATAAAGCTTATTAAGATATGTTAAAAACTTACAATTTGGCACAAGCCCTGAAGGCAAGCCTATATCAGGCTTTGGATTGAAGCCGTTAGTCGTCGTGAAGAAGAGGAGTGTTACCAGAATTATCATAGTCGACGATCCTGCAACAAAATCACATATTTAAAGCTATTCAATGCAATTAAACTCCTAAACGGCTGCACTGATTTTGGTGAAAAGTTTATGATTTACAAAAGAGTTGTTTGGGCGAGAACAGCCAGTATCTTTATTAAATACTAATGTAGGCTAAGTACAGTAATTAACACAACTTAGAACTCAACAAAGATTTTTTATGTCGTTACAATTATCGGATTAAAAATTACTATCTAGATATATGTTTATTAATAAAAACAGAAGTTTTAAACTATTTTAATCACTGATAAGCACTGCAAGTAAGTTTAATATAACCCAAACTATATTTTACAATTTAAAAGATGTACATTTAAAATTTTGTTTCGATATACTACTGTAAGAAGTAGTTTCAAGACTTTTATTTAATTGCATTGAGATTTATTTCAATATTGTTCTATAAATTAAATGAAGATTTTCATTATTTTCCCTCGTCTACGTGAAGTTTTACGTTTAAATAAAGATGTAAAAAATTTAATATCAATCTAAATGTTTTATAATTATAGCAATACCCTTGGCGATGTTAAAAGTAGGCAATTTTTGAAGGAATTATGTTAACATTTGGAATTTTATTTGCATATTTATTTGTCTGTTCTTAAAATGAATATAACTGTTTTTCCAAAATGCATATGAAAGAATATATGGTATCTATTTATAACAGAAAAGCAATTGATAAATATTTAATAATCAAAAATAATATACTGTGACGGGTAATCTCTGAAAAAGCTGGACCAATTTCAATAGATACAATCAATTTTTTTGTAATTATTCGAATTAAGTACTATTATCTCGATTACAATAAGAACACTTTTATTTTACCTTCTAAGCGTGTTATTAAATTATTTTCATCATTTTAATTTACTCTGAGCGATGTCGGGGCGCTTAGCTACTAGTGAATATGAGGTTCTGGTAAAGTTGGGCCATTCTAATGCTTGCAAAAATTTCAATTTATATATACAATACAACACTGGCGCGGTCGCGGTTAAGTAAAATAAAGAAGTCTAGTGTATAAAGGGCAAAGTAGTTTCTGAAATCCCAGATTAGACTCTGCATAGTTATTAACAACGCGGTTTCACTCAGTTTCATTTCGATTTTGACCACTGAGATATTATATGTATAGAATGAATAACATGAAATATTATTTAATGCGGATATGTTTTTCGCGGACTTTGTGATAAAATTCATTGGGTACTGTCGGAGATTAGTCTGTACATACAAAAAGAAAAGGTAACAAAGTCTCTTTTTTTTGTATGTTATTGTATTAATTGATTGAACGTGCGTACGAGACTTTATTATATTTTAGCATAATTTTTTACATTAATACTAAGTCTCAAAGCAAAATCTTTGTTTGTAAATTTAAGCTTATTCTTACTTAGCCGCACCCGCGTATTTGTGTGTTACAGCATTTGCACGGCCTTGTTACTTTGCCTTTCATAACACAAAAAAATAAGAATTATGAATTTGAATTTGTATTCACATTATGTGTTATTGTTATTTTGTCCTTAAGATTTGTAAAATTCATACTTTGCATCCGCTAAATACGGAAGTTCAAAGATGGCATAAAGATAATACGTAATTTGTTTTATAATATTCACTTCAACTGTGTTAACATAACTGTTTCTTTTGTATGCCTACAATGTAATGACAATTAAATAGGAAAAAATTGACGACGAAAACTTAATTAAATAATTTCATCAATTATTTTTCTCATCTATACTTCATTCTGATACGTACGATTCTTTTAAATTAAGCTCTACTGTTATATTATTAAAACTCTTATTTGTCAACATTATAACAACACATTTTTTTATATGATAGATAACTATTTTACAAAACTAATCACCTTTGACAAAGAACACTTCTGCAAAGTTTAAATAAATTGGATGACAAATTACCTTTTTTTATTTCAATAGCTTTCCAATTTCAAATATATTCCTCACCTAGCCGCTCCCCCGTGACTAAACATAAATAACCTATAATCTGTATAATTCCATCGATCTCAATATCAAAATTCATTACAGTCTGTTCAGCGTAACGATCTCACTTTTATTCGTTAGAACTTGGAAGAAAGGATAAGATAGATTAGAATAATTTGTATATGTTATACGTGAAACGTAAACTTTGAATCAGTTTTTAAGCGAAATTTATCCCTTTCATTGATCAAAAAATTCACAAACCTTATGTGTGATAACTTGAAAAGCTTTAAAGGCTGTTTTAAGATTTTTTTGAATAAGACCGATAGCGTTTAATATAGAAACTGTTAACTATAAATTTAAATACATAATTTGATTTATACAGCTATCCAATTATTAATTTGATACACATATTGATTTATAACCTATCCAAAAAATTCTATTCTAAAATTAATGTTACTTGGATCGCAACTTTTCGTTATCCTAGTGTTTTTAAGCTGTTACCTCCTTATTCATCAAAATGTCTTAAAACAGGATTTAAGAATCAGTATGATTTTTTATGAATAATTGGATGTATGTATTCATATGAGCAGAAAGCCGTTATTAACATTGAATTTTAACTACTATGTTATCAAACTTGTAAATTACTACTTACTTTTAAATAGTTACAATCATGAGTTTACCTCGTGTTACAAGTTCTGTAATTACTAAACCTCAACGAGTCGTTGAAAACAAAATAATTATATAATTGAAAACATATTGAATCAACAACCATTTTCTACTGTATGTGTTTTAGTTTCCTTCTAATAATACGCAAAGGATTTTGCTACGGTATTCACTAAAGAAAATATTATTTTATTGTTTTAAGAAAGAAATTTATGATTTCTTAAATACCTATTAATTAATGGTGGGATCTTGAGATTTTTTATAAACTGTTAGTGTTGCCAAAATTGTCAAATTTCTTAATGTTTCCCAAATATAAAAATATTAAATTTCATTTAGTAATTTCAACATTCAAAAAGATTAACTTACCTATCGTTTTTCTTGTTTTCACAGATATATTTTGTTTCTATTGTATGTATTATTGTCTGTTATTAAGGATATAACTACTCATAAGAAAATTTTGTTTTCACAGATAAATGTGAAGTTAATTTGATTTTGATGAAACCTTCAGGCATTCATTCATTTATTATATATATTCCGTAGCAATTTTTAATATACATAAAAAAATAAATAAAGGAATGAAATGGCCTATGAAATTTTCACCTAACTTTACTTTTCCGCGGACTAAGCTTCATTAACTTCAAAATTCCAGTAGTTTAGCAGATTATCACGAACAATATGATAGAGAGATATATAAAAATTATAAGAAATGACCTTTTGTCATCTTAAGTCGCTCCCTACCTATTGCTTGTAAGAGTATCCAATGGACTGTCATGCAAGTACTACTGTTTATAGTATAAATATAAATAAAACACGATCAACAGTGGTATTTAACATTGGCCTTACATTGACCGCCATACCAATTCACAACCATATTACGCTATACGATGTAATCACGCTTATTCGCATATATTTCACCATAGACATACGAATTAATAGACGTATCGTTAAAAAATGGCCACTTTATCGTCGTTAAGATTTTTATAGGATTTAGAAATCCATGAAATGGGAACTCTTGAATTAATGACTGGTGGGAGAAACTTAAAGTTTCCGGACACTGTCCGTATTTATTAAAAAAAATTTTTTTTTTCGTGATAGATAAGCATCAGTCTTGTTTAATAGTAAATAAATAACTAACCAACACGTCTATAAATATTCTTTCATGTCAGCTTATTATGTACTTAATTTTGAGCATTCATCACTTAAATTATGAAGTGGGGAGTGCAGTAATACGCATTTCAACGATAGTCTCGTCGAAATGCGTATTGCACTCCCCGGCCTTGCCGTCTATGGACGGTGGTTCGTGACCCGGACAGAATGTTAATATTACTTCCACCTGTTAATATCTAATGGCTACCACACGTATAATAAGTGTATAAAAATATAATAATAACATGTAAAGAAAATACACTACTAACGGAGTAAAAAATGTTATAGGTTTATTAAGACAATTAATTACTTATATCAGATGATGATGGTAAAGATGGTGGTGGTGATGAAGTAAAAATAGTTATCTTCCAATAAAAGTCCCGTCAAAAACGGTATAGCCTTTGCGGAGGTTATTTGGAAAAGGCAGATATTTGTAAAATATATTATGTTTCTGCTAATCAAATATTCTTTCATTTATCAAAAAGCAGTTGTTTTGATACAGTCTTCAATTTCATTTATATGAATAGAATTTCTATGTTTAAGTCAATAATAGTAATGTTTTACCTACGGCGGAAATCAAACCCGAAACCCTCGGCTTAGTGTAAATCGTAGTTTCCCTTACAGCATCATAAATTCGTAATCCAATAAACCTTGAGAGGTCTTAATTAAATCAATAAATGATAGAAAATATGAACAAACGATTCTTAGAATATCGGATATCATGCTATCCATAATTTAATATTATGAACGAGGGATGCCCAGCAGTTTTACGCGTACTGTTTTTCTCAATCTACAATCACTATGCAATGACAGTGATGATGATAATGATGATGTTGATAGTGATGAATAAAATAATGATGATAAAACTCGTGATGGTGATGAAAAAAATTGAGACGAAAAAAATAAAATTTAATATCAATTTTAATTACAATCATATGTATAGATGTGAAAGCGATTCGGTAATAACGCATTGTTACAGCAAATACGATTAATTAGCCATAGGCGAATTATATCTTAAAAATAAATATTCAAGAGTAGTGAAAAAGGGGTTGAAAATGTATGTCACAAATGTTTTAGCACCTTTTCAGGATTTTGGTATTTGCACAAAACTAGTTCATACCGGTAAATCAAAACTTCAAATATATTTTACGCACACGAGGTCACGGGCTGCGACTAGTGTTACTATTAAATCTCAATGAATAAAAAATACAGCCTTGACTCTCAATAATCTTAACCCAGTTATACCAATTACATTAAACCAGTTACGTAAGTAATAACTCTCATGCAACACTTATTAATTACATATTCACCACCTTTGTTTTTGAATACTTGAAAGAATTATTGCAAAGTAGCGGGAATTGCCTAGAAATAATCTTGTACGGAATTTATTAGTTTCATATTGTAGACTATCCTCTAAATATTTGAATAGATGGTAAAAAAACTAGTTCGGTCAAATCTTAAGGTTCAAACAATGTGAATTTCTTCTTTTTCTGTAATTCTTTTGTCGTAATATAATAATTATCTTGATAATCTTAACCTGTATCTTATGATATAGTTTAATTAAAAAAAATATCCACTGAAATTATAATTTAGTCATTTGTTTTGGTGTTTATATCTTAAATAATGTTGAAAAATCGGTCACAAGACAAACAACAGTTTAGTGTCGAAGCTTGAAAAGAAATTTGTTAGACAGTTAAAACTAAAAAACTAAAACACGTATGCTGAAACATTTTTTATGATAATATATCAAATCGACAGACGAGCTAAAGTTTAGTTTATGATATGTGAAAGCTTAGTCAACCAACACGATCAATTACTGCATGATATACGGTCGAACTATGTTTATTTTTAATTTGAGCATTCGGAAATTTATTGTCATTTAAAAAGTTTATTCTGTGACTTGACGGTAGTACGTCACATTTTTTCTAACTTTTGTCGCATTAAAGCCTTATTGTTAGGTATATATATATATCTGAAAATGTCGGCCAATTTAAAAAGTTTTTTTCCAAGTTTCGGCTAGTAGTCAAACACAGCTATAATTAATCCAAATGCATTTAAAAAACAATTAAGGATGCAACAAAAAAAGCTGATAAAGAACATACCTATTAGACGCATCACAATTAATACCACATACACAATACGTTGTTTTATTTACCACACATTAAATAACATATCATTAAAGGTATTTATTTCCGAACGTTAGATACGAGTGTTGTAAGTAAAAGACGAAGCAAGTTTAAGGACAAGGATATGAGGCAGACATGCGCCCGCGCAGGTTGGCGCTATGTAATAGAAGACTGGTCCAAAAATTATAATATAATAGCTGGCGTCAGCGTCTTCCTTTGCGTAGACTTGTTTCGTGCAGGTTATATATTTTTTTTATTTATATCCATCTCATCTCATCTAAAAACCTTAAAATATTACTTTATTATCTATTCCAATTTCGACTTTATGCCAAACCCTTAAATTGGTATTGTTGCCACACGATGTTATGCTAATATAATATACTCTACTATACTACTTATATTGTTTGACACTACTAAATTTTATCATTATTGCTTTAGAGGTTAAGAATAATTTTTTAATAGAAAAACAAAAATTACATAGAGTTAATGAGATTTCCACATCCATATCGTGAAAATTATAAAGACTGACATATTCTTGGTCCTTAAAATGACAAACAGGTAAAGAATGGAACTCCCTGGCGGTTGAAGTCCTCTGTACAGATTAAATATTGTTAAATTAAAAAAAATAATATTAAGTTTATCGATGAACGTGCACTATCTTTCACCACATTATCTTTAACCACTAGTTAAAACAGTGATCAAACACCGATCTCCGAAAGATACTAAATCGTACATGAGTCCCTGGTTCCAATCGAAACTCGATATATGACAAACGACCTTTAAAAATACAAAACTTGTCCGATTGCATCACCGTTTTTATGGATAAAATATTTTAAGCATTCCGATTTTTTTTAAGCCAATGTCATTTTTGCGAGTGTTCTTGAGTCCAATTGTCATTGACTTAACAAGATTATCAATAAATTTTAAATATGGGTTTTAAAAATTAGCTTCTAAAACCAGGTAATAATATAATAATACGTAAATGTTTACACATATAAAGTACATAATATGTGATAATACACTCGCTTTAAAAATAAATTCAAAGATACTAAAAAGGCTCGAGCACGAGAAAATAAAATATACATATAAAAATCCTCTCCGACGGCGCCAATGTCGTGATGTTATAGAACCTCTTTCCATCGCCTATTCAAAAATATACGTGATAAGCACAAACATTATAATAGTACTATTAGTCGTATTTCAATTAATCGCTTATATTATACAATGACAAGTAAGAAATAATCATTCAATTTTTAACTATAAAATAATCTGATCGATCATTCTAAAAAGGAGGAGGATTCATAAGAAATCCCAAAAAATACTACAAAAACTAATAAAAAAAACCATATATTAATATAGAAAATAGATTATTGTACTGCATGATGCGGTCCAATGTGATATTTCCCATAATCCTTGACAGCTACGCTAAATGAATTACACATTTATTTGATACGTGATTGCATATCTATGATAAATGACATAATATTACATATTATTGGATATGAACGTTAAGGGTAAGGTGTAAGATTATTTGAAACCATATTAAGTAGTTATTTGCTAATTTTATTGTAGCTTGCT
>JAOSYY010011394.1:10966-23666 GCA_025727935.1 Hebomoia glaucippe
CTACGAAATTCTTCATGCCTTGCCTCAATTACCTGATCGTCACTATCAAGCTGTCTGTAATCAATTAAACAACATTGCATAGTAACAGGTCTTTTTATAATTTTCTTACATTAAACCTTACTTTTCAAATTCTCGTTCTCATAATTGAATTTGTAAAACTTACGATTTTACATCCTCAGCATGAATTACATAATCTATTCCTTCTGTAATCATAACATCAAGGAATTGATCCTGATATTGAGGTTTCACTAAAACTAAACCATCACGGCCTACAATTGGTCTGACATAAAAATCTGCGTCTAACTTGTCTTCTAATGAAACGAGGACGTCCAATTGTTCTTCAGTGGCTGGATTCACAAAATATGAAGTCCATCTGAAATTTAAATAATTGACTACATAACAAACATATTTGCAAACAAGACTACTATCTATCAGATTAACGGTATTACCCTGCATATTGCTCGTGCTTAGCTAAAGCCACGCAAAACAAAGACAACAACAACCAAAACTTCATTTTGAAATAACTATTTTTCGAAAATATGGAGTAGTTATATACCATTTGCTAAATCCAGATAAAATTATCTTTAATGAAATTATCTATTTGATTCCACTTATTTACTGATAAATCGAATTAACATCGACAAATTGGAACATTTCCTTCAACAAATATTTTTATGCTTAGGTTAAAAGTTGGTTTAATAAATATAGTATTTTATTTAATCACCGAATTCTGTTTGTTAGCTGCTGTCATAGACAATTCTTAAACTCGTGTTCCGAACCGGTTTGCCCAATTTCCCGCTAATTTAAAAATGGTGATAGTATACCAGTAAGTCCAGGACTTAAGTACCTTTAATTTAGCAAATTCTAAAGTTTAATTGTTAATAAAAGGTTTATTATTTGACCATTTTTTTTCATCGAATAGGCTTGCTCCAAGATTCGTTTTGACTACTTTTACTTTGCTCAACAGACTTTATATCCGACCACTGTATAATAAATTATGGATTTTTTTAATTTGTCCAACTAATCCTATTTCAAAGATAAAATTGATAAAGCATAATTGATTGCAAGACGAGTAAGGATTCCAAGAAAAAATTAACAGATAAGGATTTTTTAACAATGATTTTATTTAGAAAACAAGCGAATAAACTTATACTTCTGTCTAAATACGTCGCTATTATACCTTGAAATAGGTGGAAGGTATTCTCCTCATCACATTTCATTGATGCAAAGCTCTGAAGTCTAATAGCGGATAATGTTTTTTCGAGACGGTAATCTTTTTATATTTTCGATAGTTCGAAAGCCGTTCTTAGTCTACTTAGATATAAATTTGAAAGCAACGACGTGCATTCTTCAAATGACTAAACAGTTAAGAAATAGTCCTTAAGTAATGAAATTGACACTGGCCGTCCGCTCGTGTGCACTGGACACAACAAGATGGCCGCCCCGCTGTCTCTCACAGGAAGCCCCGTTTGAGTGCCAGTCAACTGTCGTTTTTGACATTTCTACAGCACCTACAAAGTTATTATAAGTAACGAAATAAATCACGCTGTATATAACGATTAACGAAGAAGTACTGATAAAAATCATTAATCAATTACTTATTAGGAAGATATATAAATCTGAGATAAAAATTAATACTATTTAGTTAGTTTCGGCTTAAGATTACATTTTTCCTTGTATTTCAAGCTCAGTATAACGAAAAAATAAAGTCAAAGAATTCATGTATTTTACGTATCACCGTCTAAGAAAACGATGTACGTATTGTTTATTAGACTGTTTGTGATTTTCGAGTGCAATTATAAAAAATTATAGTTAAATGTTTTTATGCTTATACATCTCGATAATAATTCAAATTTTATGGATTATTTTATGATACTAGGTGATCAATCAAGAGATTTTAAAAATTATCATTCACATTCAGCGTCATACAAAGATAATTGCTTACCACAAATGAAAATATTCTTTGAGTTGTAATCAAATTTTTAATATTACATAATGTATTAAGTATATTAAATTAGGCATACGTTCAAAATTCCTAGAGTTTAGATATTAATTTCGGCTTTTCAGCGTTTCAGCAAATTGTAGATTACAATGTACATTGGTTTCTCGATTAACTGATAATTTAAACATTGAATCAGCTATGATTTCATACAAAGGGAAGCCAGATACTCATAGATTGAAAATATGTGTTTGTTGCTGATATCAAATTTTATTAAAATTGTTTACAGTTTCCTACTCTTTTTCATCATATTAGTATCATCAAAGTGTCATTAAGCTACAGTAGACCACAATCTTATGAGAATCTTAATTTTGAAATGTTAACTTCATCGTGATTACAAAATGTATATTGCTATAACGCCCTTAGTGAAAAACTTGGAGGAGAAAGATAAACATAACTTCGATTATGCTTTGAGGTTAGACAAAAGATTATAAATGAAACAAACACAGAATTTTTCCTGGCCTGGACCCTACTAACAAGTACTTGAACAGTTACGTATAATCATTAGTCTACGTGGAGGCACGTATAAGAAAACAAATTAAATGTGATATTTTTGTAATGCAATTAGACGAAAGGATCTATTTAGCCATTTCGAGTAGCCTTCTCTCTAACACATACTGGGCACCAGCCTTAATTCCCTCCCAAGTCTCCCTTCCAGCTTGTTCAATGAACGCGGGGTCAACGAGGAAACCGTTCATCGTATTCAGGTTCCTATAAGCTGGCAACTCATAAGTAAAAGACAGGATGTTTCCAAACGATTGTACGTAATCACTTGAACCTCCAGAGGCGCGGTAGTTCAGCACATCGACGATATTTCCTACTCTGTAATTTCTGTTCTGAGACCATTTGACAGCATCAATTCTTTGGGCCATCCTAACTCCGACCATGTTGAGGGTTAAAGCGTTTGGAGGGAGTTGCCTGTTGCCAAAACCGTAGAGGATCATGCTACCGAAACTGTGGACGTCAATGAATAATTGGAGCCTGCCCCTCACTTCGTTAAGGATATTTCTAAGAGCTTGCGTCTCGGGCTCAGAGAATGGACCAGTTCCATGGAAGGTGTCGGTGCAAGGTGATGAGCTGGATGCGGTTCCCCAGTTGTGGTCAAAGTTCCTGTTCAAGTCTACACCGGGGCAAAAGCTCCATCCTGCGTTCCTGGCGCGGTTCTTACGCCACATACGAGTCTGAAATAATTGAATATGATCAAGAACAGTATTAAAATGTAACAAAAGCAATAGCAAAAATCTCTTTAATAACTAAATTTGATTTTTAGAATGCTACTGAACAGACGTTCACAGCGTATTTAATAATTCATGATAGATATCCTGGTATTAAAGTATTTGTTTATGCTATACTCGTAATATAATAATTTGTTTGGCAGACAATCAACGGTAAATACTTCGATTATGTCTCGCCAAGTACAAAGTCCGTCCAATTGCTTTTGTATAATTATGAACTATTACTACTTACGGTGGTGTGACTGAACTCGTAACCATCGGGATTAGCAATAGGCAAAATGACCCAGTCAAGGTTGTTTACAAGGTTCCGGTCTTGGACGTCGATAACTAATTTCTCAATAGCGTACAGCGTTGCTGGAAGTGTAACCCATTCACGAGCGTGCAGTAAAGACATAACGAAGATCACTGGTTTGGTTCTTGACTGAAATTTTAAAAGACAAATCAAGTTTGAGGTAAGTTGAAATTAATTCACGGTAACATGTTCAAACAAATGGCGACTGGAGACATATTTATAAAAACAGGCACTTAAATTAGAAATACATGCATATTGTTAATTTACTGTAGTTAAATTTTGTGTTTTGTATACCTGGAAGTTGTTAGTAGAAATTCTCAGATATCTGATGTCACGACCTTCTACACTCCTTCCGGCTGTTGCGATGCGCACATTTGCGTAACTGTTAGCTACAGTTTGAAGATAGTTGTTTACCTATATACAAATAAAATTTAATATTAGTTTAATACCTTCAAAATTATGCATTTGTATGAAGTATTACATTGTGAAGCTTCTTAGCCAATCGGTAAAAAGAGGGCACTAAGAAATGGATGGATTTTTAGACGTACTAAATGAATCTATGTTAGTGGTGTTTAAATAAACTATTTATCTAATGTTTCACAAAGATGTCTGCTACGCTGTTCTAGATTACTCACAACATCGTATCGGTGGATAACATCGAAGGGAAGGCCAGGTCTTGATCTGTTACTCTTTGCAGCTGCAGCAGCAAGGAGTTCATCTTCATGGTCCAATTGTCTATGACAAGGTACCATGGTTAATAACATCCTTTCAATATCTTATACTAACTACTAAACTACAGTAAAGAAAAATATTACGTAGCATTTTCTGCCATTAACATTGGTTACTATAGAAATGAAATCAATGCAAAATTCTGAAAGACTGAAAATTGTTCTTAATCCCTGAACTAATATTTACTTTTTTAAATTTATTTAAATCGATAATCTCATGTATAAATTCCAGAAATTATTTCTTGATAGCATAAAATTAAATAATACTTACTCTTTAATATTTTCAACTTTCACTTCGTAAGGGATGTTGGCGCTTATCAGTTCTCTTTGGAATTCTTCTTTCAGATCTCCAGGGACAAGGATGAGGCTGTCGCGTCCTGTGACTGTAGGGTGCCACTTGTCGAGATAGTAACGGTCTACTATTTGTTCCAGGTAATCGACCTGGTATTGGTTGGAGAGCGTCACTTCATAAAGAGTGTGTCTGTAGAGAAGATCAAATTCATAATTTAAATTAGTGATCGAACAATATAAATGTCACTAACAACTGATAAGATATTGGTGTAATTCCGTATATCAGTTTTATTAATCTTTATTCTTGGTGACTCAAAAAAAAACGTTTTGCTAAATTGTATGACTCAATTGAAGTACAGACTGGGTTTGGGATAGATTATTTAAAATTACCAAATCAAGAACATACAATAATTTCAGTAGAGAAAGCGAATAGAATCATCGTATGGGAGAAAAAAAATTATAAGTTAGATAATTTTTTAAAATTTCTTACCCAAAATATTCTTCATGTTTAGCAAATACAGCGCCGAACGTTAGACAAAAAAAGAATAACTTGTACATTTTGACCAATTTAGTTTTGGTCAATAATGTTAAATGTCAGCTTATCTCTGCCTACAACCAAATATATTAACAAAGTTATCTACATTCTCTTAAGTATCTATCATGATTAAATAATTTTTAATCTCCACTGAATTAATGCGATGATAAATCGTTTTATTTTAATAATGGATGAATTGTACTTTGATTATAACATGATGATTATATTTAAAAACATTTTTTATATAATACTACAGTTTCGATCGCTACAGAACTTCATTTTCTAAGTCGATAATATGTCATCCCCATGATATAGTGTTCGAAACAAAATATGGGTACAGTTTCATTTCAATAGTATAAGTAAGTACTTTAAAATTTGTTATATCAAATTGTTTTACACTGTGCCTAAAAGTGAACCTAATAATTGATTGTGAAAAACTGAGATGCTTTTTCTGAGTTCTTCAATTTTATCTTTACACTACTTATATAATTTAGTTTTTCCATCATATCAGCACACACGATTGGTTAATACAGAAGCTTAATGATAATTTTATCATTATTTATATCTGTAGCTGACATTTTTATAATTTTATTTTTATATGCGGATCGATCTGGACTTATTATTTTATTATTATCATCATTTTCAGTCTATATAAAACTGTCTGGAGACATATTCGTTTCAGATCCGGAAGAATGAAAACGTTTATACTGTTTTGTATTTTCGTATTGACTTCGGCTAAATATGAAGAATATACTGGGTATATGATATTTTTTTTCAATAATATAATATCCTTGTGTTAGTTTTTTGTATATATTATTGTCATATCTATACACATGTGCTTTATTTTAATGTTCCAGCTGGAAGTCTTATTATGTACGACCAGAGAATTACAATCAACTGACGTTCGTTGCTGGCTTAGTACAAAATTTAAACTTGGATTACTTCAGTTATGCATCTGTTGGTAGTGACGGTATTATTCTCGTACAACCAGACGCTCAAGTAACATTTTTAAAGAGCCTAGAGGACCAGAAAATTGAATACCGTATACACTCAAGTGATGTTAAAACGTAAGTTCTTATTTTATATAGTAAAGTTTCCATTAAAGTTAATCCTGTAATGCACGGAATGATCAGAGCTATGATAACCGACAAATCATTTTGACATATATCGTTTCACAGTTCTCGTAAAGTACCAGTAACCCTTTTAGTTGTAAAGTAATTAAATGATGAAATTAATCCAATAAGTTTTGTCAAATTAATTTTCAGGCAACTAGAGAAGGAGGAAATTCTAATTCATGAAAGAAGTACGACTACTAACACTATTAATAGTCGATTGTCGTATGATAAATACCACACAACTGATGAGGTAAAAAGTTTACTTTAATTTAAAAAAATTGTTAGTTCCTAACCTTGACTTGTAGTTGAAAGTACAACAGTGATGCCCCAGATTCGCTTCTTCATTATTTGTTAGTTAATTGTTATTAAAATAAACACAATTTCTTCTAGATTGAACGCTACATGGAAGAAATAGCGGCTTCTTACCCAAAAGTCGCCAAATTAGAAGCAACGTCAAAGTCATTCAATGGCCGTCCAATTCGAGTGCTCAAAGTATCAACAACTAACTTTCAAGATAAACAAAAACCAATCATTTTGATAGATGGTGGTATCCATGGGAGAGAATGGTTGACTATACCGCCTGTAACCTATGCGATACACAAACTTGTTGAAAATGTCACAGAACCAGATTTATTAGACAAATTTGATTGGATTCTACTGCCCATGGTGAACCCTGATAGTTACAATTTCTCAATTGAGACGGTAATACATTTTTGTTGATCAACAACTAAATAACTTAAGTTTAAGTAATGGATGGTATCATCAGTGAAATTTTTATTATCTGTCTATAATTTAATATTTCTTTCAGAATTTACGTATAGCTTTAAGTCGAAGCGCACATTTGTAAAATCAAAAATTATCAAATACATAATATAAATTAACTAATTAAGGTATTACATTTTCCTTTCTAGAGTGTCGTATGGCAAAAAACACGTTCAACCGACAATCATCCATTGAGTGTAGTGTGCCTCGGTGCGGACGTTGATAGGAACTTTGACGTCTCCTGGAGACCTATTGACCCGGAAGGCACTCCCTGCACCCCGCTCTACCCTGGTAACAGAACCTTCTCAGAAGTTGAAACCAGAAATCTCCGAGACATCTTCCACGATAATCTCGACAGGCTGCTAATGTACATATCCTTTGACAGTTTCGGCTCTAAAGTGTTGTATCCTTGGGGCTTTGAACCAAGTCTTTCCAATCAAGCTTTCGCGCTTCATACAGTTGGTGTTGCCATAACCGAAGCAATGAACAAATACGGGGAAGAAAACAATCATCCATTTCCAATCGGTTACTCAGTCGGTAGTGAAGCGATTGTGAGGGGATTTAGCGTGGGAGGAATGTCAACAGACTATGCTCATTACATCGGCGTTCTGCTGTCGTATAAGATTGAAGTTCCCGGTTTCTTTGGAGGTTTCTTTATGCCACCTCGGTACATTGTACCAACCGTACTAGAAAATTGGGCAGGAATCGTTGCTGGGGCACGCCGAGCAGCGGCTTTGTGAAGTAACAATTAAGAATCACAGCTTATGGAAAAATATTTGAATAAAAATAAATACATTTGCTGTTATCGGTAGTATTATTAATGACAGTGTGCTTACGAACTTTTTGTTTTACGAAAGAAAGTTTTTATATTAGCTATATGATAGACGATACGACGATTAGCTGATGGCAGGTGGAACTACATGACATCCTTAATGATTAAATTACGTGTTGCCAGCCGATTTCCTTTTATTACGAGATTTCGGAAATCCAAGGACTAAATTAAACAATTACACTCCAAAACTGCAGCATCTCTTTATCTAAGATGCACGATACGTAACTCGAGCATATTTTCTTTTTAAGACTTCTTCTCATCCAAACTTTGTACGCCTTTTATAATTGTTTTAATTATTAAAAGTTAATATTTTGCATCAGTAGTTTAATAGAAATCGTGACCAAATTGTTAACTAACCCTCGAAGAACTTAGAAAACAATATTTGTAAAATAGAAAAGAATTTCCAATGAATTGGGAATAACGCTGTATTCTTGAAACAATAGCTAATGTTTTTCTTTGGTGGTAATCTCCTAATTGAATTCCGAGCGAGGTGCTTCGAGAAAATTGTATTGAGTTAAATTTTAATTCTTTCAGCTTTATTTTAAACTTAGACCAAAGCTAGGTTATGAATACGTGAGTTTTTATTTCTAGATCTAACAGAGACGAATCAAAATTATTCGAGACTACTTTTAGGCTAGCTGAAGGCTTTATTTTGACTCACAGGAAAGTCCCGAATTAGTTAATTGATAAAATTTGTATTTTGATAGGCGACAATGAAAACGGTATTTCAAGACTTTTTAAGTTATAAATGGGATTTAAACAGTACAAAGGTGTATCATAACAAAGCAATAATGTACACAATAATTCAAATATAAACTTAAACAGACCGAGTTTGCAGCAAAATGAAATTCACTGACAAAGGAATCAAATTTCAATATTGTACTATCAATCTTATCTACCTCACGAGCTCCATTGAAAATTGTAAGAGGCCTTATTGTAAGATCCTTTTATTATTGACCTTTTTTGTGATATAAACCTTATGTATATTTTTTAAAACTTGAAAGGATTAACAATTTACTGATAAAATAATAAGGTACTAGTTATAGTATTTAATTTTCTTCAAAAAAAAATATTTCAGACGGCCAGTTAAATAATTGTGATCATGTATTAAGATACGTGATTCCATCAATCAATTTAATTATTGTCTCGTCCTTAATTTTCAAACGTAACATGCCAAAACCAAGAACAAAAAAAAATAATTTAAAAAAGTTTATAATTTTAAAAATAAAAAAAATACTTCCAGCTCTGAGTTAACTGTTCCCAAATAGAAAATTACAACTAAATTACCTGTTTTCAAGTCTAAGAACGATTAGTCCAAAATCAGTGCTCACAGTATCGCTAACATAACCTAAAAACTTCCGCTAACCCTAATTTAACTTCAAAAGTTTGCGGTTTGGCCCTTCAGCGTAACGACTCGCTTTTCAACTTTGAACGTTTAGTTTTTAAGCTCCAAGCTTTATTCATTTAATGATTTTAAGACAGAAAATAAACATTATGTATCATACTACACGATGTGTCGTATTTCGTAAACATATCTCGATAGGTTGTCTCTGATCTCACGTGTCTTTCAAAAGGATTATCGCAAAATATAAATCTGTCAGGGGACAAAACTAACAAAATTATTCATAATTGCGATTATTCTATTACAACAATGATAAAGCACATATGAATAAATTAAACATTGTTGAATGTTACAGTATAATTTAACTGTTTTAACTGTCCGTTTGAGTATTATTTATTACTAACACAACTTTGTTTTTTACTGTCTACATCAGTATTTAAAATACTGTCCATAAATTATTTTTACACAAATGTAAATATATTATATACTATTTTGTGTGTTTACGCTGGAATTTATTTATTCCTTATTTTATACAGAATGTTTGGAGACTGCTCCCGAAAACGAAGACAGGTGATAGTACTAATGACACCTTTGATGAATGTACGGATTAAAATTTGATCCTGACTAAAAAAAATCATACTTTTAAAACGTTTTATTAGCGTTATTTGGCTCCATCGTGTTAGTCCAGCTATTTTTGTTATCATATTCCATTGCTGATTCTTTTTTTTAGTAAAGTAATGCAATTTTTATGAAACTCTCGTTTCATTTAGCTATACAAGATGGAGCGTAAATAATGCTAGTAAAAACTGTTAAAAATATGTCTGTGATAAAATAAGATGTACCTTTTAAGTATGTTTTTAACATTTAACTAGATTAAATAAAAATAAATTGCCTGTTTACATCATTAAGATTCTATCCATATTAATTATCTTTTATTCTCTGTTACTTGAAATTGATCATTTAATTCGACAAAATTTGAACTGCAACCTCAATGCCTCTCCAAACCTTATCAACAACTGTTTTTATATCACTCACTGGTACTTCTACACCATTAGTGCCTTTTTGTTCAACATCTAAATTAAACCCATAAAGGATCCCATTTAGCGTCATATAATCAGTACTAGTTCCAGATGCTCTAGTACCATATGCTAGAGCTGCGGCATCTAAATTGTAATTATTATCCATCGCTTCTCTCATTTTTAGTCCGAGCAAGTAGTGTTGTCTAAACATGCCCGTAGCAGCTTTCTCGTATTGCCACGGATAAGCAATGAAACCTCCAGAGTTTTGTAGGGATATGTAAAGCCTGATACGATGTCTGTACTCTTGGTGTATAGATCTTATAAATTTAGATTCTGCTTCTGAAAATGGTTCCGTACCAGCGTATAAGTGGCTGCAAGGGCTGGTACTTGAGTCGGATGCGGACCAATCTATGTCGAAGTTACGGTTTATGTTGACCCCGGGGCAAAAGATGCCGAGATTGCTGCTGGTGCTGCGATTTTTTGTCCAGAAACGTAGCTGAAATTATAAAAGATGGACATCAGCGCACCTGGACTGTCAAATAGCCAAATTAGTAGTTTGAAAGGCTCTATTGTTAGATCTTTGTAAATAAAGCCGCATACCTACAATATTTTAAAAACACAGTAACACCACTTTTTTTAAGTCACCTTGAGCTTTTAAGTCATTTTATAAGCTCAAGACAGAATATAGCAAAACGAAAACTTTGAAAACGCTAAAATGAAAAGTTGTAGTGTTATTTAATTTATTTTCAAGACGTACTCTATATAGAGTATAATCTAACAATGCTCGTTCAAAGAAAGGCTGCTTCTGAAAAGGAAACTTAGCATAATCTTCACTAGTTAAAGAGATCTGTTCATGAAATTTTAATCTAAACTTTAAAGGCTTTGTAACATGATTCCTCTACAATTTATAATGAATTTTATTAATTTATGTTAAATAAGATTTAAAAGACTGCATATTGCATTAAAAATTTTCACGTCATCAAATACAAGGGGAAACATTCAAATTTTAGAATGGTATGGTAATATATATTTTGGGTCACACTTTTAGTGATGCTCCTTTGAAATGGTTGGACCGATTTTGATAAAATTTTACATATTTGAGTAGGTCTGTGAATATACTGTGATCCATCTGATTTTTTTTATGACGCTATTTTTCCAACCCATCAACAACGTCCATTTTTCAAATAATAAATATTTTATATGACAACATAATCTTTGTTGGGTCAGCTAGTACATATATTAAAATCTTGAATACTAAGATGATAAATGATGAAGGTATGACGTAAAGAATTTAACCGCTTGGAAGATTATTAGATTTTAAACCAGTGAAACCAGCGAGAACTACACAGTGTAGTGATGTTTTTTAAATAAAAATAATAGGTCAGAAGCGCATCTTTGAGGTATCATATAGGGTGGCTTCCTGCTCATCGATCAAACGAGAGAAACATCTACATTTCAGGACTGGCTATTTATTTTTGTGCGTGAATAAGTTAGTTCCCGCCTACAGACATGATGATTTTTTTTAAGTCTATGTCTACTTTCACGATTGAAGGAAAAAAAGGAAAAAGCTGGACAGATTTTTTGACGCTATCTACAGAGGTTACATACTCGCGTATACATTTTAAGTTTGGTAACGCGTCTTCTAGATCTGTTGGTTCAGTATTATCCAACAATAAACATCGCTTACCACCGAATGATCTGTATGCTTGTTTGTCATCCTATGGTATAAAACATTTAGGATATCATTCTGCAGACATTATTTTAAAAAAATACAGAGGAATTAAGGGAATATTATAGGTTCTACTGTTTACAAAAAGCCAATAGTCTTTTGTCGAGATCTATACTTACATTAGTATGAGTAAATTCATATCCATCCGGGTTAACCACGGGTATTATTATCCAATCAAAATAATCTAACAGACTCTTCCGTTCAATTACTTCGTTGACAATATTTAGTGCTGCAGGTACAGTAATCCATTCACGCGGATTCATACCAGCCTCGATAACCACTACTGGCTTACCGCTACGAGTGGGCTTGACGAGTTTTAGATAAACGAGGGGTCTGTCTTCATTAGTCTTGCCTGCGTCTATCAGTTTTATATCTATGTCTGTTGAATTTTGGTGAGTGTTTACAATGGACCGCATATGATCTAAGATCTGAAAGTATATGTTTACTAAAGCGCGGTTACACTCGTACCTTTTATAAATTATAGCTGTGATATGCTGATTAAACTTCTATAAAGTTTCAAATAAAATTATATTGTAGATCTTAGTGTCAAATGATATATTAGTATTACTTACTGTATCATATCTATAGTAGCCTTTAAAGTCAAACACCGAATTGTTCGATGACAATTTTGATTCTGTCAGATACCTAAAAACAATCGTTAATTCTTATCTACACGAAAAACATATAAGTATTTAGATAAAACGTGTTAGTGATTACTTATTTAATTACATAATTAAACAATTAATAATTGTAGTTTCATACTTTCAGAATCCACTAAACCATGTAAACCATTAAAAATCCCAAAAATACTAAGGAACTCA
>JAOSYY010011443.1:0-23633 GCA_025727935.1 Hebomoia glaucippe
TTATAATCGGTTAAGTGGTTTAGGAGTCCATTGAGGACAAACATTGTGACACGAGATTTATATATATTAAGATTTAAATAATAAAAATTGCATATACATATCTTAGGCTACACATATGAAGCTATCTGGGTCAGCTAGTATTATCTATATTATTAAATATTAATCTTATTTTTTTTTCTGTGTAATTTCGGTTTTGTTAAACCTTTATTGAACTGTTTCCACAGGAGGAAACAGCTAGGTAGAAACATAAATAGGCTTTATTTTTATTAAAATGATGTCAACAGGTCCTCTAGTCACAATGATGGGTAAAATGGTTAAGAATATGATATATTTCGTGGTGCTATTACTAGTCGTACTGATGTCATTCGGAGTTGCACGACAAGCGATTTTGTACCCAGATAAAGAAGCCAGCTGGTATTTAATTAGAGAAGTAAGTTGCATATAATATAAATATCTATTTTATTAAAACATCAATAAACTATGTACAAAATGCGGTAGAGTATAGTGAATTGTTAGTTATATAGTTTGAGAGTAATATAATATTAAATTCGATTTTTAGGTCTTAAAAAAACATAAAGCAGGAGAACGCTATCTACATCTATTAATGTTCATTTTTGTTATTTTTATAAGCAAGATTTGGTGAAATTTTGAGGATTTAATAGTTAGGTTTTAAAATTATATTAAGTTTTTGTCCGACCATCGTTCGTAGACAGAAAGGTCGTCCTTTAATGCGAGTTTTAACTTAAGTCTACGAATTTCCAAATGCTCTATAAAAATAAATAGGTCGACAGCGTATTATTGAATAATTAATGTGCGTGAGCTACCATCTACCATAAAATAAACCTCATCGCTGCCGATATAATAAACTTTAGTAGTCACAGTTTTAAAATACACCTTTAATATAAATATGTTGTTTCGAATTCAAATATTCAATTGGAGTAGACGAAGAATTATTTCCATATATCGCTATTAAGTGAAATTGTCGGCAGTCTGTGGCAATTTAATATAGCCATTGGTTTTATCCACACCGCATATTTTCCAACATTCCATATTAAATACTTGCAAATTTCACATCTGAATTTTATCGTCTCAATTTTTCTATTCTGTTAAATGTAACTGAAAGGAAACAACTTAGGCTTTAAGTAATATGGAACGGAATAATGATATAAAGAATGTTATATTAGATACTCGCGACAGGAAAATATCAAATGCTTGAATAGATTCATAAATTGTAGCAAAAGCTTTGATTAGTATTAAAATCGGCTCATTTGTTGAGGAGATGTAATGATACAGACATACATGTTAAACTTATATATAACTCTCATCTTTGAGAGTTGGAATTTAAAAAAATAATGGCCCCAATCGTACTTTATGAATATAATTTTAGCGTTTATGTAAGTAACCATTTCGCTTATTGTCTTAATTGCTTCAGAAAATTCGTTATAAGAAATTACAGCGTCGTAAAACAAAGTTTATATGATTGTTAGTGCCTGTTATAACTACAACAGGCTTTACGATGCAATACAAAACTCTACTGCATTATATCCTACATAGTTTATTTTAGATTTTAAATATAAGTTAAATTATAAAGCTTATAGTTCAAAAAGCAATGGTACTCAGTAGTCCTGTAGTATTTTGACTCTCTAATTAAACTAGATTTGGTCTAATCAATAGTAAGTGGTTATTTATTGTTTTTTTTATTTTAACGGGATTACTGAGTTACCGATTTGGCTTTCATCATTTATTTTCAACGATCGAAAATTTCACGACGGCAAAATTGAATTTAGCTAAAACCTTACCGTACACCTTCGTCATTTTATTAAAGATAAATATTAAAAATCTCACTGAATTATAAGACGACATTTTGTGAGTTGATTAGCAATATCCGAACCAGGCATTCCTAATATTTAATTAAATGTAATTCTATTCGTCATACCATTAAATCTGAAACTTATATGTTACTTGGGGACCTATTAGACTTGATAAACAGAATAGTTCCTACTCGTATAACTTTCTAGACCAGTTCAGAGTCTACGGTAGTTACGAGCGCAATATTACATCCCAGTAGATGCCAGTGAGATATGCAGTTGTCGGAAATAATCTACTCATATACAGGGTCTTACGAGACCGCTCCCGAAAACGAAGACAGATGATAGTACTAATGACACCTTTGATGATGAGACGGATAAAAATGGATCGTGATTAAAAAAGAAACATATTTTAAAAAGTTTTATAAGCCTTATTTACACTCCATTGCGTTAGCACAGCTAAATGAAACAATAGTTTCATAAAAATTACATTACTTTACAAAAAAAAGAACCAGCAATGAAGCAAGATAACAAAAATAGCTGGACTAACATGATGAAGCGAAATCTAATTTAAAAATATTTTTTTTAGTCAGGATCTATTTTGTTTTTTTTTTAAACAATCATCAAAAGTGTCATGAGTACTATCATCTGTCTTCGTTTTCGAGACCTGTACTCTAACACCCGTTATTACAAAATTTTCGTGGCACTGCATTAGTTTATCAAAATTCTTTTAATTCCCAATGTTTTTCCATGTTAACACTAAGACCCATTTTTTTAAAATGTTATTAGGTACTGTAATAAAATTTTACATTCAGTGGTCGATACCTGATCAAGAAGGTATGATAATTTATATGGGAAAACAATTTTTGTCGGGTCAAGCAGTTTATTATATAAAACTGCGCTTGGAATATAACGAAGATGTCGGTAATTTTATACATCTTTGTTAGTTGACGAGATGACAAACTTCGTAGTCGTTACCAGTTCCTGCTTTTATAAAAAACTTCGACATTTTTCAGTGCTGAAACGTTCAGCTTTGTAAAAATGATGACAGACGGTCGCGAACTTTAGCCCATTTTATGTATTAAATAAATAGAACGTAAATTTTCGATTATTGAAGGTAATCGCTGTCTAATAATTACTAATAACAGCTGTTACAAAGATCACGTTAGCATCACTAACAATTGCAGGTGTTCTTCCAACCGTACTTTATGCTGTACGGAGAAGTCTTTGCGGAACAGATGGCGCCCCCTTGCGGTCTGCCCGGACTAGAGGAATGTCGCGTGGGCCATTGGGTCCCGCCTCTAGTCATGAGCATTTACCTTTTGATCGCAAACATTCTTCTTGTCAATCTACTCATAGCTGTATTTAATAACATCTTTATCGAAGTGAACGGCGTGTCGCACCAGGTTTTGGTCATGTTCAGTTATTTTGTAGTCGATGTTGCCTGTTGCGAGATATTTTGTTTCAAATTTGGTGCGGTATTTAGTATTGTATTCGTTGTGGTCACATCATTCATTTCATGTATTAACATTTTTCGGTTACAAGAACTAGCTGGTTCTAGAAGACCGTGTTAACGGTTGTTGCGACCGAAATCATTTTAATAACATCTATTTTAGTTCGCTCATCGTATTACCTAAGTTGTGTATATTCATTTGCTCTCATATCCATACTTTAGTTAGTTCTTTTAATTTTTTAAGATAAATTTAATTTTCCTTTGAATGTTGGCATGTATTCATTCATTGCTTATTATTTGTAGATATTCTTCCAACCCTACTTCATGTTGTACGGCGAAGTGTTCGCGCCAGACATCGATCCCCCATGCGGCATGGATGTCAGTGATAGAAAATGTGTCACCGGCCGATGGATCACGCCAATAGCGATGACCATCTACCTTCTCGTCGCCAATATCTTGCTCATAAACTTACTTATAGCCGTTTTCAATAATATTTTTAATGAAGTCAATGAAGTTTCGCACCAGGTTTATTTTTGCTTTTATTATTGTTTTCGCTATTTGGTTCTGAAGGTTTAATTTCTTATTTTTCGCTATTTATTAAATAATATGACTCAGATCATAAATTGACAGAACGGGACAGTAAATATTTTTACCTCGCAAATAAAATTTTAAGACACTCGTAATCTTCCTGTAAGAAGACAAGGAATAAAAACTAAAGTTTATAGAAAATCCGTCCGTTCATGAAAGGTGTCATTAGTACTATCACCTGTCTTCGTTTTCGGGAACAGTTCCCAGACATATAAATTAACTCAAAAACCCAATTACCTTCAGAAACAAATACTTGCATGATTGATTACTTTAACGCTTATTATCAACGTGTGTAAATAATGATGTTTATTAATGGAGTGAAATGTTATTTTTTTGGTTAACGAATGCCGTTGCCTTTCTGTGAATAAATTATAGGCATCGTTCTTTCTTGAATATTTAATGTTCTTACCGACGGTTGAAGGTATATTTTTAAAAGCTGCCCCAAAACGTATAAAAACATTGTTAGGTTTTCTTTATTTACTTTACCATGAAAAAGCCATGGACTGGTTTTTTTTTTAACACTGTCAACTTAGGTGAGATTTATAATTTATGAAATAATTTACGTTGCCTAGGTGTGGATGTTCCAAAGATTCACTGTTGTAATGGAGTATGAACAAAAGCCAGTTCTTCCTCCCCCATTGATTATATTCTGTCACATATATGCGACTTGCAAATGGGTGACGAGAAACGTGTCACATAAACGGTTTCAATACGACAATGGACTGAAACTCTTCTTGGAAAAAGAAGATATGGAGAGACTGTACGACTTTGAAGAAGAATGTGTTGAAGGTTATTTTAGGGAACAGGTATATGTTATATGAATTGAGTAATTTAAAAATTTTATTATAATTTAAGAGTTTGACGATGATAGAAGTGTGTTTTCAGGAAGTTAAGTTATCAAATTCTTTAGAAGAGAGAGTTAGGAATACGACGGATAGAGTAGAACATATCACGACCAAAATGGAAGACTTAAATCAAAAAGCTAATTGCCAAATACAATCAGTCCAGGTATGTTTGATTAAGAAACAAGACTAAGATATAAGACGCTGTTTCAACAGTTGTTTTAAAAGTTTGAATGTAGAAAAAAGTAGCAATTATAATGAATTTTTGTAAATAATATGTAATTGTTAAATTAGATTTTAATAGTCAAATACTTTCAGAGCGTAGAATTTAGGTTAAGAAAGTTAGAAGACGTGGCGGAACAAACGATGAACCACTTAGCTGTAATACATCGGTTCATGGCAACACATCCTTCACTTGTTAATAGAGGCTCTACGGATACTCTGGGACCACCCCCTCCCACATTCCAAGCTAGTGGAGCCAGACTTCGTACAGCTAGTGATAGATCTGAGGTGAGTGTAGTGAAATAACTACTGTGTTACACAGTACACATTATCAGACTGAAAAAATAGCTATTAAAATTTTCGTAATAGAAGAAAAATCTACGAAGAAATATTTCCAAGAATTTCAACGTCTTAATGAATGTAAAGAAAATAACGATTCTATTATGAGAAAGATAAGTCTGCTAGAGACATGAATAGATTTAATTCTTGCTAAGGGAAATAAGACTCACATATACTAGTAATTAGACATTTAACTGATTATGAACTTATTGTATCCAATATAAACTCGTCATTGCTGTTTTTCCCATTGTACAATTAGACTGTTGTTGTTGTAACCACAGAATGTTGTCAAAATTTTGTTTAACAATGTACTTTTATTTGCCGTGTCAGCATGTACGTTCATTAACCGTTTTCAAAGTTGTTTACATATACCATTTGTTCATGTTCCATGTTTTGTGCTTAAAACATTCTTCTCGAGAATATTGTTTTCTAGAAGTGTGTTGTTGCTTTATTTGTACTGTGATCTGTGATTTTTCGAAGTTGAGGATATGAGATGAGAGAAGCGTGGAATATATTCAGAACAAATTGTCTTACACTCCGCTTAACACAAATTCTTAATTTGATAAAGGCAGACGACAGAATATAATTTAAGACTAGAACTGTATTTAAAAATAAGAAAAACACAACTTACATTGCAAAAATACCTAGTTTAAATTAAACACTACAATTTTCGCAATCGCTTATGTGTGTTTTCCATTCACGTCTTTTGAAGTTCTTTATTTGTATCGCTCCCCAAGCGTTTTGAAAAAGTATTTTTAGCCGGCATATTAAAGTACCTGAAATACGCCATTTTAATATTCAGAAAAACATTATCAGATTCTAAGATGATAAATGATTATCAGATGCTAAGCTCTTGATTCATTGCAATTTTGATATTATATCTACCGATAAGTAGAAAACCATACAACGTTAGGGCTTTTTTTGCAATCGGTTAAAAGTGTAATGGTACTATGGAATGTCACGGATCATAATACAAATTGAGTGGATGTGGCATCGTTGTGGACGGGCAGGTGCTGTCGGACAGCGACACGGGCGTGGCGCGCTTCACCGTCCGCCCCGTGCAGGAGGAGGACGAGGTCTCCCAGCCCTCCGATGTAAGCACCTCCATTAATCCATTTCAGAGATCCACGTTTTATTTCTCGCGTTTGTAAACTCATTTTATATACTTTATTTTCAATAACATCATTGTATTCGAGATATAATGAACACAGTAGATTTATTACAAATCGCAAATGTTCTTATACTTTTTGTTATTATTTCAATACGCCCTAGGATTCCTCTTATTTAATTTGTTAGCCATTTTTACTATTACAAGTTCTCAAGAAATTTGAGAGATTTATATACTTAATTTTTGTTCATTCATTGTAGTCCAATTATAATGATCACAGTAGTTTTATGCCAAATTAGATTTTATGTTTTTCAACATTATTTTGGATTCATTTTATTTATCTTTTCAACAATTCCTATAATTTCACAGACATTTAGCAATACTATATAATGGTTTATCTCAAGTAGAAAAAGAAATCCTTGTTAATTTTCATTTCAAGTACAGATACAAGCTTTAGAGCCGATCGCAAGACAGCACCTCATCTGTCATGTTACAATGTTACCCTTACGTGTATTGATTTGTTTAATGTTCTATTGTATTTTGCTTTTTAACACTTACAATTCTCTGTTTTACATTTCACAATACAACAGATGTAGTAAACTGTGCTTATTGGTATTGTAAGGTGTATATATACTGTAAAATATAGATGAAACGTTCTAAATATAAAGTTGGATGTGATAGGACGAACTTCCTCAATCGGGCCCAGAAGTTGTGGCGGAGAAAGAGCCAGAAGCTGATTCTATATCCACTTCGTCTGGAGGTAGTGTGGCGGGACCAGACGTAACAGTTGTTAAGCCGACAGTTATTACACCAGCAAGGCAACGATCATCAGATAGCAATAGAACAGAACCTAGTGACGACAAGAAAGGTGATCTAAACAGTGTTTTGCTATTCACAAAGTCAACTTCACTTACTAAAAATGATTCAAAACATAGAGTGGTTAGTGTTTTTTGAGACGAACAATTAAAAAGTTACATCTGGAATTATTAATAAGTGTAATAAAGTTAATTTAGTTTATGCTTTTTTCAAATGGAATGAAAAAATATTTCGTAAGCGAATTTAGGAGAAATTAGCGAATAATAATTTAAACCAACGTGAAATATCTAGTGCCATCATCAACTGACGACGCTTTCTTGCCCGAAGTACGTGAAATGCCTTCGGATAATAATAGCTTGCGCCCGCGCACTACTTCAGCTGGCACCAGGCGTACTGCAAACGCCCGACGGTACGTCCCATTTTTACTATTGAAATTAAATTTATAATACTTAAATTAAATATTATTTTTGTAAGCAAAGAAAAGGTGGCAAAATTTGAAACGAATTTCGGTGTCGTTTTATGAAATCTAGGTAAAACAGAATTATGTCAGTCTCATTCTTGTACAAATAAAGAGTGATCAGCCTTCTGTAGACGAAACAACCGACTTAGTCCTACAATTTTTTATATGTAGAGAGATTTAAAATTATTAGTCCAATTGTTGAAATTAAATTTGCAGCCTCGATAAGAACTAAAAACGTTTGATTTGTATATAACCTTAGACGCTGCTGAAACTGTAGATTCACCTATGACACAGCTGCTGAATAGGAATCAGTTCATACCATCCGTAACATTTAAGTTAGCATGCCTTATTTTAGTTACATCATAATATTCATTAATAGGATATATTTTGTTTTATCATTTCACCCGATTGGCAGTCACGATATTTAAAAGCGAATACAAAATTCTACCATCTCCATGATTGTTTATAATTTTAATTTCTTTTTTACTTGCATCTGTTAGGAGACGGTTGTGGAAACAGTAAGTCAAGTGGAGATTTGCAGTTGGCTTAGCTTTTAGCGATGTAGTAATAGCATTTTTATCAATGTTCTGAAACACTGATAGTGTAGCTTTGGACACATGCTCATTTTTTGCTCTATCTACTTCACATTAACACCTGCACTAAGATCTAGAAACACTGAGTCTTTATAATTACTTACGTCGTTCGGACCACGCATTCAATTTAAAAGCATATCCGTTGTATTTGAAACTTACGTATGTTATTGTACAGCATTTAAACATTTCACAATTAAAGCGAATTTTGCAAGAATCTAAATAAATATTTATAATTAATCTCTACTCTTGTTCATCTTACAGTTACTGTTTCAATCTCATATTAAAAAAAAAAACATTTCTTTTTTGTCGCATCGCTAAATCTTGTTGCATTTTGATAACTCTGTGATATAAATGTCTTGATTTTTTTCAATTTTATGAGGTAAGAATACTTTTGAGTCGCTCATTGTAAATTAAAAATTGTCGTGAAACATCGTAGACGTGTAAACTATTTAATAAACTTCTTCGTAAACGTTTCGTAGTATCAATAGATGTTGAACATACAGATTAAAATTTTAATTAAGAGATTACTGCCATTGAGTCATTAATCTTCAATAATTGTATCAGTAAAACCACATCACATGAACGCTTAGATCAAAATACAATTATCGGGTGCAGTGATTGGAATCAATATTGGTTAAACATTTCCGTAACCCACAGACGCTCCGAGGGTGGTAATGACTGCGGGATGGGTGGGACCTATTCCACCCACCATTTGGCTCCACGTAGACAGCACAGCCAAACACATTCTGAACCGGACAATTCTGCTGTCGATGCTGGATCACTCCATAATTCTGTTACAGGTGAAGAAAAGTTTTCGGATAACATTATTGTTCTCATCTTACAAGAGAAATCTCTGCCAATCATGTTTGTTTGTTAAGCTTTGATATTTGACGCGAGGTTGAAAATGGTTTACTAGGAAAAATTTTATATTACGTATGAGAGGTGGCGACGTTTGCGAGAAAACATTTTAGGTATGACAGTTTTTAGTTATTCCCAGTATCTCAACAATCAATCAATATGCAATCAGTTTCTAGATTGTGTAAAATGCACTTTCGTAGCAAAATATATCCATAAATTTACGTAACATGACTTGAATGATTTTTTACCATATAATTTGTTAAAACATTTTTGATACTCACACTCCCTAATGTATTGTCAAATATTAAGCAATATCACATCAAGAAACTTATCGATTGGGTTAATTCATATTTATACATCTATACTAATATTATAAGGCTGAAGAACTTGTTTGTTTGAACGCGTTAATCTCAGGAACCGCTGGACCGATTTGAAAAATTCTTTCAGTGTTTAAGTATATTACGAGTATACTTTCAAATATTCCTAAAAGTACAATAATGTAACCCAATTAGGTAGTTAAAGCCTTCTTCTGTAACGATGTGTATATTAGTAGTATTCCCAGGTCGTCAGTCAGGATGGGAGGCGACGGGCGGCGCAACGGGCGCACCATCTGGACGATCTCGCGTAGGTGGGGCTCCAAGATCCTTGCTACTAGCCATGCACGAATACACTAGCATCACTGACGAACTGGAAACTGTATACGGGCTATTCTCACCACCACATACTCCAAGGTACTTATTTGATTACCAGAGACACCCTAGGCCTTCGCACGAGTTCATATTTATTTGTCAATCGTATTATTTTTTGTCGTTATAAAATGTACAGACACGCGGTTTCTACTGAATTTTATAGATTTTATACTTAACTAGTTAAACTACACATCGCACTGAGCTTACTAAGAATAGAAACACCATATTACTATTTTTTTTAATATTAAGATCACAATATCTTCTAATGTTACGTCTACAAACGATTTGCATATGAAATTACCTTAACTTTAATATACCGTCACTTAGGTACTTGCTAGCATTCTCGTGAACAAAATTATCTATGTGTCTATATTATGTTACACTTTAGAAATTCACCGAGACGGATGATAAGGTTCGTAGATCAGAAACCTTTACGCTTGAGTTGGTATATTTTGGTATTAGTGCACATTCAGGGTCTTAGACAGTAACAATACTGTGTCCCACTGTTTAGCCGCTGTGATTTTTTGATGATGAAACAAATGTAGCGTCTGTTACGCGCTATAACGTCAGATATCTACTGAACCTCGTTATAATCGGTCCAGCACTTTCGGAGATTAGCGGTGACAAACGGCCATGGAAGTTTTGCAATTGCTATCACGTGATCCTGTGGACGGTGGAAATGTCGCAAGGAGGTTTTATTGGGTATTCCCTCCTAATATGAGAGCCCACATAACCGGCTGTCAAACGGTATGCGAAATATATAATACCTTCTCGCAAAAAAAAAGAAAAAATTAAGTCCCAATGAGAGTACGTAGGTACTACGCAATGTTTAGATTAGACTTAAGTTGTTAAAGTGGTTCTCGGAAGTGACCTTGTGTTATATATAAAAGTGATTTTATAATGTATTTCAACATTAGTTTGCTCCTACCCGTTAGAAAAGCACTTTAATTTTTTAATCCTCCTGGACCAGAAAGTTAATTGGAGTCATACAGCAGCAAATGTGGTTCTGTCAAAAATATCGTGTATAATCGCATTTGCGTTGAGAAAAATATATTTTCATATAACAAACGGGCTTGTCCACATTTTTTATGTATATATGTGTTTCTTATTGCATAAAAATATCCTCATTATCATATTGTACTAAACGGGAAGGCTCTGTATAATTTTCCACTTCCAAGTTAGGTGCAACATTAATGACGCGGTCAGGCTTAACTTAACGGTCGTTTGGTGTGACTAATTACATCTCGGCAGATGCTGCTGTCTGTTTGTAGGGAAACACGGAAATTATATGGCCACTGTTTAATAGTCCGAGTTGGCGATATAATTGCACTATACAGGGTGTTAGGGGACCGCTCCCGAAAACGAAGTAAGATGATACTAGGTACTAATAATACCTTTGACGATGGGACGGAGAAAATATCGATCCTGATAAAAAAACATACTTTTAAAACGTTTTATATTTTTTAAGCACAACTAAATGAAACGATATTTTTATTAAAAACTACTGTATAAATATTATAATACTTTACAAAAAAAATAACCAGCAATGTAGCATGATAACAAAAATACCTATTTTTGTCATGTTAGTCCACCTGGACTAACATGACGGTGCGAAATAACGCTAATCAAACGTTTTAAAAATATAATTTTCTTAGTCAGGATCGATTTTTTTCCGTACCATCATCAAAGGTGTCATGAGTACTATCATCTGTCTTCGTTTTCGGGAGCGGTCCCTTAACACCCGTTATATATAGTCTGAATCGTCGGGTAGATTATTTTGTAATCGTATAAATAACTGCAAAAAGGCATGAGTGCGGTCCACAAATTTAGAAGAAATCGGTGCACATACATATAAAATACATACAGTCGAACATAGAACCTTATATTTTTATGAACTCTGCTAATAATAAATGTTATTTTAATCCCTTAGTGTACTTTATTCATATGCGTGATGCTCGTATAAATACAAAACAATATTTTTTGTAATGATATTATTTCATTAACAGAACTCCGATTACAACACGTTTGTTGTCCCCTGCAAGACCTACATCGCCAACGGTCAGGCGTCGTCACGCCAGCGAAATGTCCAATCCAGAGTTTGCACTCTTTATGGAGAAGGAGCATCTCAGAGGTGCTGAGGAAGACGACTATATTATCATGGAGAATTTGATACAGCGTCGGTGAGTCAAAAAAACTTATAGTAATAACCTAACAACTTCACCGGAGTTACTAAAATTCTTTTACGTAAGACTAACGTTTCTCCTCGGTTCTACTCGTGTTCATGTTTTGTATTGTATTTTGAATTTTAATAGAAGTCATACAAATTGAAATATGGATAGAATATTATGGGTTTTTATATTTGGTTTGGAAGCCTAATCAAATTTTCTAAAAATTATGTTATGCGTTGTAACATAAGCTACCTGCCCATGAGAGTCTAAGCAGCTGTTTGAAGGATTACTCAGAACAGACAAACAAAAATTGTATAGATCCCGTGATTAGAACCTTTATATAATTTCATATGAATTTAGGAAAAAGTTATTTCTAAAAGGCTGTTTGGGGACTGCTCCCGAAAACGAAAACGGGTGATAGTACTAATGACACCTTTGATGAAGAGATGGAAAAGATTGATCCTGTATATATTTTTATTAGCATTATTTACGCTCCTTCTTGTAAATACAGCTAAATGAAACGATACGTTCATTTAAAATACATTCCTTTAATAAAAAAAGAACCAGCATTGAAGCATGATAACAAAAACAGCTGGACTAACATGATAGAGCGAAATAACGTTAATAAAACGTTTTAAAATTATGATTTTTTTTTTTACTCAGGATCGAATTTTATTCCGTCCCTTCATCAAAGGTGTTATTAGTACTATCACTCTTTTTCAAGAGAAGTCCCCAAACACCCTGTATTGTAAACAGATGTTTCAATATTAAAATATATCTATGAATTGAAATAGTATTTTTTATATCAGTTAAAAATTATAATCATATACCTAATAGAAGTGCTTAAATACAGTTTAGACTATAAATCAAACAATTTCAACAATTTTGTAAGTCATCGTTTCATTAAATCAAATCCTATGAACACCTCTTTTTCATGGCAATTAAGTTGATTGATGTTTAAAGTTTGGAACAGATCGTATACATAATCACTTGTCTAAGTATTCATCAACTCAACGTATCCCTTACTAAAGTTGAAAGTTAGTAGACAGATTAAGTGTATCGTGTATCATTGCCACCTTGTTATTCAATACATTAAAACACTAATTGTTTATTTGCTAATTTTAACTGTTTAGTTATTTCATTGATGGTACAGACTCGCGGTTTCTACTAATTTATTATATGTAAAGATTGCAACTCCTACAGCTGTCATACAAATATTGCGTAATAGTATATTATTAAATACTTATTGTTTTTATTCCTTTTTGTCTGATATAACACAGAATTTTAAAACTAGGTATTTCGAACATATATGTTCCTCCTTTTTTAAAAGCCAGCAACGCACCACCGAATTCATTTTTCTTGCTAAAGTCCAATGATAATGACTTACCATCAGACGAGCTGTGATCAGTTGGCCCACTGTAAAAAAACTGTGTGTAATGTCATCTGTGTCGGAAGTAACAAACACTGAGCTACTTGTAAGCAAAATCTGAATCATAGCCTAGAAATGGAGTCTGTCCTGGGCAGATACGAGGAGGAGGAGAATGCTGGTGAGGGCGAGATGAGCGGTATTAGCATCAGCGTTTGCGTGAACACCAGCGGGGAAGATGCGCCTGCGCAGCCCCCTACCACCACTACTACCACACTGCTCACTGTGACTGACAGACGCTTGCCCCATCAGAGGTAATTGATAGGGGTGGGCAAATGAAAAAAAAACATATCGATACTCGTACTCGTTCCAAAATATATCGATATTTTTATGCATAGACGTGATTCCATTATAAAACCCGCCATTTAATATATATAATATACACATGAGCCGAGGTACAGAAGTTTAGAAAATGAGCCGGAATAAACAGACAGACAAAATTTTTATAAATTGTGTTTCTGTGAGACCGTATATTCAAAGTTAAAAGAAATACTTTAATTTGTATTATATTAGATGGTAAATAGAATTTATATAAAGATTTTTTTAAAGGCATTCGTTGCGTCGATCGTCAGCGATAGACAGCCGTGAGTTGCCATCTCCGTTACAACCACTTCTTGGAGAGGACGCATGTGGGGAGGTTCTTCTGCCCGTGCCAAGACAGCCGTCTGGTAAGCATGCGTAGATTTGCTATAAATCTTTTAAAGGCGGAATTTCACTGTCACATAACGCATTATATTTGTTATCGACTGTTTATAGTCGTATTCTATTTCAAAGTTGACGGGAAATTTTGTTGCGAGCATTTTATAGTAAGTACACACATTACGTGATGTTAGCAATACTCATTGGTCCATAACTCACTTATGCAACATTAAGCTTTTATGACAAAATATAAAACTAACGTTAATGATGCAAAGTTAAAACACTGGAAATTACATATTACTACATTGTATTATCTAAATTTTTTGTTAGAAAATCAGAAAAAATCTATACATACGCATATGGCTACATAGACAGTAGCCTGTCTGGACAGATCTTTATAAGTTATAGCTAAGAACCACTTTGATCGTCTGTTATCAGACAAAAATCCTCATCAAAATCCGCCGATTCGTTTAGGAGCTACTGTAGGACAGACACATAAATGTCATGCTTTTGAAACCTCTCGTATGTTGTGTTAAAAATAATATTCGTTTTATTAAAAGCTGATGTTGTAGGTGATACAAATGCATCGAGCGATCTATCTCTGTCGCATATGGTCAGCGAGAACTTGCCTCCAAGGCCTTCGATAGTCCTGGACTCCTCGCAGCTTCCACGTCAGCGCTCAGCTGAACAGCCGCAGCAACCCCAGCCTCCAGGCCCTTCTAGACCTGAAACCATGTGCTGAATGTGTATCTGGGTCAAAATCATGGGTTCGTGAGTAGCATAATATTAGCACTAACTGGATCATATGTAGAATCTATTATGTCAAAACGTTTTACAAAATAAAAACTATAAATACCATAGGACAATTCTTAGTGTATTATATTGTGTGACTTAATTTTAAATACAAGGTAAATACAATCAAAAACGAAATAAAAAATAGAGATGTAAAAGGCTCGTAAGAAAACTTTTGTTTAGAAAATATAAAAAAGAATTAATCGTGCTTATGCGAATAATTTTTTAGTTTTGTTTGAAGACCTGAAAATTAAGTGTTTCGAAACTTGTTAAATAAAAATTATTAGCTTTCAAGTCTACGATTTTCAACTTTTACAAAATTTGTTTAGTTTTATGCTTTATTACTTTGATGATATTAAACTTGCAAAAATTTATTTCGTCAAAGGCAATTATATTTATTAAGCCGATACATTACAACTACGAACTTATTCTTTTAATTCTTATATGTCCATCTAAATTGTAATTAACGCTGGTAACAAATGGCGATCGTTAGCTGTCAACATGACATTTGTCATTTGTTTAGCGGGAAATGATCGGAGCTGTCAGATATCTACAGTTGAATAGTCAATACACTATCTATAAAGTTATAAACATTGCAAGTAAAAATTGTGTAACCCACAAAAATATTTTAAAATAGTAGATAGACATAGGTAACACGTTCAATTCGTTTAAATAAATTGATAAACGTATTAATTCTGAAATAAAAATGAAAAGACGGAACATAATTAAGTAATTAAGGATTACATGTCATGCGTGTCTATCGGTAATTGTCATAAAAATACTAACGATGTAAAAAAAATATTTTGTGAAATGTTTGTTTTGACGAACGCAGCATTTGCCAAATTCTCCATCGTTTTTCTGTCAACAAATCCTTTTTCATTGTTTATTCAATTTTATAGCTCATCTCGAAGCCATTTACCAATTCAATTTCCTCTCATTTTTCATTCATTTCCAATTTAAAGAGTTCGGCTAACATGAAGGTTTTACTGTGAAATACTCGAACTAATTTTACAGTGTTGCTATAAATTCTGTTGTCGCGTTGCACGTACGTAGTTTACTTCGCTAAAGAGTGTACATTCAATTGAGGTTATAAGAATATAAACCTTATTCTATTACAATACAGTTTATTTTCGCATAACGCATTGTATTTCGATTTGGTTAACGATCTGGCTCAGATAGTTGTGAAATAGTACTTAGGCGCAGCGTTTCATTTCCCGCCTACGTGTCCGATTACATTTGTGCTGATATTTCATACTTTTTCTAGATTCTACTTAATACACTTTTAATAATCTCAAAGCGAAAGAAAAAATTGTTATTATGATCATACAATAACAAAAAAAATCTGTAAATTTTCTATAACCAAATGGACGAATCGTTTCATAATGAAAACAAATTAAACACTTGTACAGCTTCCTATAAGAGAGATTACTAATTTATCATTTAAACAAAAAAAAAAATGTTTACAGTCATTCAAACAAAACCATAAACAACTAAATTCGATCCATTCGTTTAAGAGTTATGATGACACATTAATATTGCGTTAAGAATTAAAAATCCTTCTTTCATAAAGTCGCAAAATAACTTATTAAGCATTCTCATTACCATAACTCCTATAATAAGCCTAATAGACATTTATATGTACAATTTGCAACGGAAAGCGTGTTATATTTCAATCTGAATTAGTGCAACCACATCAATATGTCACAAACATCTATTTGAATTGAATTATGCGAGAAACCATTATTGGGATAATACTGACACAATGTTTCAAAGCATCTCTATACATTATTTACTCTTGTGTTAAACACGAATGATTTAAACCTTCAAAAATTTTAGTTATTGCAAATACACATTAAGTATAGCGTGAACACTATACACTTAAATAAAATTGAAGTATCTATATATATCTAATATATAAAATTCTCGTGTGTCGTCACGGTGTTTGTAATTCTACTCCTCCGAAACGGCTCGACCGATTTTCGTGAAATTTTATAGGCATATTCAGTAAATCTGAGAATCGGACAACATCTATTTTTCACCCCTATTTTTTTTATTTTTTTATTATACAGCATATAAAAATACAAACATCCCCAAATTTTCACCTCTCTTCAATCACCCCCTACTTTTTAACCACAATATATTTATGTAGCAAGAGGAAATTGGCTGAGTCAGGTAGTATTATTATAAAAAAAATATTTTTAGTTTTTCCATTCGGTCTGATTACTCTGAAACTGCTGGACAGATTTTAACGGTACTTATAGTCACTGAAAGGCAATGTTATTAGCAGTTGCTAAGCCCTCTTGATATAGATTTAAAAATTTAGAAACCATTTTTAAACAAACAAATAAACAATAGTAATTAAATAATTTTAAAAGTTCACATTTTAATAACAACTTGTCACATCGGATTAGAGTTCGTGTAATGCAAAAGTATTGGAGCTTAACCAATTATTCTCGAGCGTTCAATATTTTCCAGAATGCTAATATAACAATGGAGATGAAGACAGGAGTGCAATGAAATGAGAAAATTGTAAAGATTTTATTTGCTCGGTTGCATCCTCGACATAAATTTTCCGCTCACTTTATTTTGAACATTTTATGTTTGTGTCCATTAATCATTCACCTTTTGCAAGCTCTACCTGTTCCATAAAGATAAACTGTAGTATGCTCTAATAATCTTTATTAAAAAATAGGTGTACAAATGCATGAATATAGAAGCGACATTAATTAAAAATGTCGAAAACGCGAGATTCTACTTGTGATTTTTGTACAAATGCAAACTTCTATTGCGACTCAAAAAGGTATAATTTTTTTGACGTTTTAGTTAATCATGTACTTATTTTACCGCTTACCTGATGGAAATTTACTTAAAATGCGTGAATTTATAAATGAAATGATATTATTTATATTCAAGGTCGATTCAATTTTATCATGCATAATTACATTTTAATGAAGTTAACTCTTTTAATCGAATATGATCGGAAAGTAATATTAAAACTTGCATGGTTATTAAGTTTTTGTGTTTTCAACATAATTTGAGCTTTAAAAGCTCTGCTAAATATCAAATCTATATATTTTGTGTACCTTACGATTTTTATGAAGCACCCTGAGTTACAATTTTTTTTAATTTTTAAAATAAGATTTTAATAACTATTTCATTGGTATAGTGACTAAAACAGATCGGCAAGATTATTTTTAATAAATATAAAATTGATAAAGTAAAGAATATTTATAAATTATAATGTTTTTAATAAATGGCCAGTGTACAATAGTCACGTTCTACTTAATTTATAAAATTGGATTTTAATGTTATACTGTATGTACTGTATGTAATGCCTATCTGCAATTTTTATAAATATTATACAGAGTAGGATACGATTAAAATCCAGACAATATTATCTGTGAGGTGTAAATATCGTTGTCGAAAGTACCGTTAATTTTTATTGGAACTGATTTTAAAAATAAAATAATATAGAGTATAGAAATAATTAAGTGATGAAGTTAATGAAATAATAGGGTTTAGGATGCGTATCCACTGTCGAGGAGCGAAAAGGAACCAAATTGGATTGGATGTAAGCATAAGAAATTGATAATTAAATATCTTCGCTCTGTTTCGTATAGCTATTGTGGAAACACATTCTTTATATATTAGATTTTTATATGAAATTAATTAAAATTCTACAACACATTCGCGAAACTTACTGCTTACATTTTAAATCTCGGCAAAGATAAGGCTTCTTTATCTTTCCAACATATCAATTATATCGATGTACAATTTTCAATGTGCAATTCATCAAACATAATCCTTTTGTAATTAATATTTTATATAATATTTACAGAGTTTAATTTTATAACAATTTTCTATTATCCATATTTCATCACAATGTGTTCATTTATACCAAATATTTTGTGCAGAACAGTTATCATTCTGATTTCTACATATAATGTAATATTAGAAGTACCGATGGTATATAATAACTATATAAATTTTAGCGACATGTTTTAGATTTAGTAGCGAATACCAATCAAAGATACTAACGGCTTATCGTCCATGTATCTCATAGAATTATAATGAGGGCGTTTTAACGAAGAAAAATAAAAAATGAACTCATATCCATGCCATGCTAGTTGGTATGTGCAATAAAAACTTTATTAGAAATATATATTCAAATTTTGAGCCAGTATGTCTTTAAACAGTTCCATAAAATCCTATTTTACATTGAATATATAATTAGTCTCATATTGCAGAGAGTAATTTTGTAAGGTTTCATGTTTATTTTTACCATTTAATAAATAATACATAATCTATTTTTCATTTTAACTACAAAATAAAAGTGTATATATATATAAATCCAGAATTGATTGTAAAGTTGCGTTTACACTGAGGTAATGTACGAATATTCAATAATTAATCTCTACCTCAATGGAAACGCATTCTAATACTTAAATAAAATTCATATCATAAAACATCGATGAATTGGATTAATGCAATTATGTACTTAATACAATATTTATCAATGAAATATCATAGTATACATTTTAAATAATAAAATTAATAAGCCAATTTTATATAATTTTATCTGTATTCGATAAAAGTAGTGAAATTATTATCTGTAAATAATTTCTGAATGTTATTAGTTTTGTACCAGAAAGAGTGACTGAGTATTTCCGAACACCATAGACAACGTTATGTTGTAATTAACAGCTATTGTAACATGATTTTGACACCCGTTAAGGTATATTTTAAACAGTATTATCGTTTATTTTATGTTTGAAAGATGTGTGAAAAATTGCAAAAACCCATATCAATTTTGTCTCAAAAATTACGCTTTCCCCTGAGAATGTATCAGTGTGCACGACCTTTAAAACTTTTTACTATACCTATATTTGCTTTCGCACAAGAACTATGAGTAATTTCAATGAATTGTCCTTATTGGGATTCCTTAATAGCTGTACAAATCATTTCTTTAAGTGATAAATAGTTAATGTATGTGTTATACAAATGTGTGTACAATTGTACAATAAATATATTTGGAATATTATACTGGTATTTTATTGTCACCTTGTTATATAAGAATACTAGATGACCCGGCCACGCGTTGCTGTGGTTTTTGTTGTATTACATTGTAATTAGTAAGCATTATTATTATTATTGAAACGTTTGTGCTTTTAATTCAGTGCCATCTATTGAATATCTTCTTCTCTATTTAGTCAACAGATATTGTCATCTGTTAGAATCGTTTGGAGCTAAAAGATAATTTTGACTCTCAAATATACAAATAATAATTCGCAATAATACAATATTGCGACTATACATTGATAAATAAACTATCCTATCTCTTAAGCTAGAGCATTTTAAAGAAAAAAATGTTAAAATCGGTTCAGTAGTTTCGGAGTTCAACCCGGAGAAACAAATTGATTATTGACTTCAATCAAAATGCTCGTAATTCATTGCGGTGGTCAGTACAACACTGAATCCTAACATATAAAATTAGATTATTTATTACGCTTGCACCATTAAACTGCTGAATTTTTCAGTCATTATTTCGGCAAAAATTAATTTTGACGTTTTTAATGTGCCCCAAAACTAACAGGTGCTATAAAAGAACCTAAAATAAATAAGTTTATACGTTAATTGTTTCTCTTGTTATCGACAACCAGAATTTGTTGAAATTTTACTAGCGGGAACGAAGCCCTGGGTACTACAGTTAAATCTACACTGAAATAAGCTCAATGGGCTTTTGTCCCTCAACAAATGAAATTCTTGACCTTTATAGACCTTAAGGCCACGATAGAATCATCACCGACAAAATTAGCTCGCAGTCCGGTTTCAATCCAGCTAGATAAAGGCTTGTGAACTAGTTTATTAAACGGGAAAATGTAAAAATAAACAAGCCACGTATTGTGTGCTCTTAACGGAAATTGGTTGAACCGAGTGAAACCGTATATGTACGTTATTGTTTCATGTATCGTTGGGAATTTCAATAGCAATGTTGTCATGACGCATAATTGCGACTCTAGATAACATTTAAATGAGAGGTTTCAAACGATGAATTGTAAGAGTGAATTTTAAACTATGCATTGAATACTGAGTTACGAGTTTTAAAATCGTATACAAAAATTGTATAGCTGTTAATGATTCCTTAACGATGCTGTTACGGTAATTTGATTTAAATGACTGCATTTTCTCAACGTATATAAATTATATATAAAATTACTAGCGGTCCAGACGGATCTTATTCTGAACATATATGTCTTAAATACAAACATTTCGTATTAATTACAATAATATCTCTTGGTGGACCGAATTGTTAACACACACAAATTTCATGAAAATCAGTCCTGCCATTTAGGGGGAGTTTAGTGACAAAAGTAATAAATAACCTAGAACCGACTGCAGCGCGATCTACCGGATTTTTCGGGAACGTGGTATACATTCCCGAAAAATCCTATAATCCACATTTACACAACAAAAAAAATATTCAAATCGGTCCAGCCATTTAGGAGGAGTTCGCTGTCAACACACGTACAGAACATAACTTACATAAATCTATTATTTTTACTACTACATTGCCTTTTGACAGGAAGATCGTCTTTGATGGAACTGCACCGAAGAAGTTTCGGCTACTTTAAGTACCAGGCGATCATAGGTTAGTAAGAGTTGTCAAGTGCCTCAGACGTCGAATAGCATAATACCGTATATAGTATATGGTAGCCGTTCGTCACAGATTATATTAGTTGACACAGACACCAAATCAGTTGACGATCCAATATTGAGCATTGGATTGTCTTCGAAATATTTATTTAACTATTTTATTTTACGTCCATGCAAAATTTAAGTTTGAAAATTAAAATTATAAATAATTAACTTCCACAATTTGATAACATATTATTTACATGCTAAAAAAGTGTGCTAAAAATTACTTACGAATTTAAATTGAATAAAGCACGATATTTTACTTGGAAAATACCTAATAGTCATAATATAAATGAAAATCTTTTCGTTCACAAAGAAACGTTATGCTGAACAAATTGCTGATCTACATTTTTATGAAATATTTCCTCCCATCTCTGCGCGAAGATAACATGTGTATAATATCTCGGCGAATGAACAAAATTATCTAAAAGATTTTTTAGATAAGGTAGACACGGACAAAGTAAATTAAGTCAGCTTTATTTAAAACGTTGACTAATTTTGACTTTTTAAAAATACCCTGCGGTTTCAAGTGCTCTAACTTAGGTACATATACGAAAGCCTACAACACATTTGCGAATATAACAACCGAAAGAATTGATCGTTTAAAGTTTTTTTGAGGGATCATAATTATTTCCCAAAATAGGAAAATAGCATTATTATGCTCTACAGTCTAGCTATCTTCCTTTCAAAATCGGTCCAATTATTTCGAAGATTTGCCGGAAGAAACAAGTAAATAGTCTTATTGTCACGTCTGTTTTTTATACACATAACGTTATAAAACTGCTTAGACTCTATCTAAAAAGCTTGAATCATTTGAGATCAACATAGTAAATAATATATATTTCACACTTATTATTTGTAAGGACAGAGTTAGCACTTTTAAGGTACCCTGTGGTATAAAAATCTATAATACTAATATCGAGCCCTGGCATTTGTACTAATATAATAAAGCCTAAGTTTGTTTGTTTGTATGAACGCGCTAACCTCAGGAACCACTGATTTGACAATATTCTTTCAGTGTTAGATAGTAAATATATCGAGAAAGGCTATATTATATTTTCAAAAAAAAATTCGATCCTTATTAAAAGTCTAATAATATAACCTAAGATATAAAAATCGAGTTGAACGGCAAGCGAAGGCGCTGGCACAAGATCGTGAAAAAAAGCTACGAGTTAGGTAAATATTTATTAGGACAATACAAAACTGCTCATTCAGATTCAATCGGCAACACATTTGTCTATAAATACATAAACATATTATATATACATTCATATTTACAATCATGTAAAGACTTGATTTTATTTATAAAATATTTCGCTCACAACATTGTTTTTTTTTATTTCCACTTTAAATATAATAATAATAATTTAAACATTTTGGAGGATTTTTGGTTAAATGGGATATTAAAGCTGTGTTTAAAGCGTTATTTTTTAATTTAAGAATATAATTAACACAAGCGACATATAGAAAAGACTTCGATGCGGTCGTAAGAAATTTTATAATATAATTAATTCCAAATAAGTTTAACTTCACAAACATTTTAAAACTTAACCTTAGAAATGTTATACTACAATTAATCCTTAGCGCCTAAAAACAATTTTTTTATGTGTAAATAAAATCGTGATCTACTTCCAATTTCTTCAGTAGCCTGGTCGGTAGCTCTGATACAATGTTCGACGGTATTTTATCTGAAACATGAAAATTTTGATTATTAACTTAGCTTTTACGATGAAACAGTTGAAATTATCTTGACTTCATAGAACATTATGTTGAAAATTATAAGAACTCTACTCTATACATCATTACATCAATGAATGGATTGTAAAGTGTTCGTGATTCCTTAGACGTACTGGACTTTTAAAGTTTTCGTTAAAAAATACACCTTTTTCACTACGACAATAGAATCAGTTAAAATGTTTATTTGCACATTACTTCATATACTAAGGAAATTGAGATAAACACCATACTAAGAAAAAATTTCTGTGCTCGTACGAATTTAAGAAAGGTTTTAAAATGAAATTTTAAAATTTCCTCAAAAACCAACATAAACATCTTTATTATATCAATTTTCAAACAAAAAATAACAGCATTGTCCGCCCATTCACTTAGTTACAATGCAAGAAACAGACAAATACA
>JAOSYY010011454.1:0-19806 GCA_025727935.1 Hebomoia glaucippe
TATATATGTTGCAGTACTGCAATTTCAGAACGTATTCTTAGTAATTAAAAAAATATTTTGTACGGATGCGTGTTCTTTATGGGATTCTTTCTCAATTCGTTAGTAGTTTTGTTCGTAATTTGTTGATTCATTTTATTTTGACGTAATAGCAATGAATTGTATCTATAGTCGTCCCATACCAGCATTATATATCTAAGCTTGTCATAGACCCTCTTCGTCAAGATACTGTTGCTAAGCAATGATGCCTAACAACATTTGGGTTTTGTTTTATTATAGCGCATCCAAATTGCCTATTATTCGTAACTCATGGAGGTGCATCATCTATGGCAGAAAGCGTAAATTTTGGCGTCCCTGTGGTCGGTATTCCAGTATTTGCTGATCAGTTTATGAATATTAGAACTGCGGTGAAGAATGGATTCGCGAAAGAAGTTAAACTATCTGTTACAATGGGGAATGATTTACTAGAGACAATTAATGAAGTTATTAATAATCCTAGGTATGTATCTCCTACTCGTGTATACAAATGTATTTTAAGGAAAATCAAGTATTGCATGTTTTTATTTAACTGTTTTCCGTATATTATATCGTCAATTATAAATATTTCTTTGGAGAATATGTATTTAGTTCAATTTTCTTTTGACGGAAAATATGTCTTAGTAAACTAACTCCCTTAGCATTTTCTTTTTAAGTGGACCTTCTTTAAACTTTAAGGAAAAAATAACTATTTTGGTCTAGTTGTTATATAGTCTTGCTCTCAGCAATACGTTTAAGATAGATTTTGTATTCCTAGATATACTGCGAGAGCTAAGAAAATGTCTCAGATCTACCACTCGCGGCTTGCGCCTCCTGCTACCGAGCTGGTGCACTGGGTAGAACACGTGGTACAAACGCGTGGTGCACCGCATCTGCGTTCTCCGGCGCTTGACGTTCCTTTATACCAAAAATGCTACCTCGATTTGCTAGCTGCTTTCGTCGTACTGCTTACTACCGTTTTATATTTAGTTCGAAAAATATCTCGAATATTATTAAGAAATCCAATTCATGATATTAAGAAAAATAGTTAATGTATTAAAATAACTTCGTAATACGATGGAAAACAAAAATATTTTCACAGCACTGTTTCCCATACTTACGGCATAGCCGTAGATGGCCTTCAGATATTTATTATACAAATTATCATGTATCGTGTAAATAATTGAGATAAGTAAATATAAAGTTATTGAATATAATGAGTTCTAAAATAAATCTCTTTACAATATCATAATATAATAAAAATATAACTGATCGCTGTTTTTACATTGAAAATAAATGTGAAAAACTAGTATAGGGGACTTTATCACCGTAACAGAACCCAAAACAACGATGCTTAGAATTCATGTTTGTCTGTTTCTATGTTTCCACTAACCTCGGCAACGGTTGATCCGATTTGAATGTACTTTTACTATTGTATTGTAGTTAGCTTAACTTAACTTTTAAGGTTTGTTTCAATTCAATCGGTTTAGAAAAAAGAAGTTATACCTATTTTAAGAATCGCGTTAAATTACCGTTCGTAGAACGCTTAAAATAACGGCCATGCTATGTTATAACAAAAATTAATCGACAATATATTTTAGCGTTTACAATTATTTTGAATGAATAATTTATAGTATGATACAAAGAACAACAGATTCCTTCAGTATAAAATCCAATGTAAGTTGCCCTTAGATCTGATTGATGAATAATAACGAATAGAGTTCAGCCTTGTCTGGAATTGCATAGGTTGCACACGACTACAAATGTGTATTTTAAAAATGACGTGTCTGTACATTGACTATATTTATGCAAAAACTATTCTGGGCGATTTTAAAACATCGATAAAACATAAAAACATTTTTATCTCTTTATATCTAAGGGTTAATCTCCAAAAGGACGCAACGGATGTTTCCTGATTAAAATATATTTTCTATTATACTTTTATACTTATCGTGAATCAGTAGAATAAATCAGAGATTCAATTAAGTTGCCCAAAAATAATTTGATAGGCAACTAGAAGTGATTGACAAAATAGAAGTGAATGCGAGCGAACCCGCTGGCAGAAACTAGTATATAAATATATTTAAGAGCGAATATATCTATTACGCATACAAATTTATACTAGACTCATTTGTTTCACGATAAGTTATGTTTATTTTTTTTAAATATCCAATGTATGAAATGTTGGAAATATATATGTAGCGAATAGTCCTTTAAGAATAATCACGAAAGGTGATAGTTTCAATTAGTTTATTTTTTTACTATCAGTCCAACGTAGACATAGAAGTGGGTTGAGGTTTTATTAAAAATTCATGCACAGCCATAACTTATTCACTCACGATTTACTAATAAATTTTAAGAAACAAGACTGTACTATCTCTGTGTTCAACGTGTAAAATATAACAATGTTAAAAACTACAATGTTATCTGTGGTATTTTTTTACATGTGTAATGGTTACAGAATATTATTAATTTTCCCAACTCCTTACAAGAGCCATGCTATTTTAGGAGAAGCTTTCGTGAGGCTTTTAATCGAAGCAGGACATGAGGTATGACTTATGAGATAGTTTCTATCACGCTTAAATATTAGCATTACTAAAAAACAACTTAAATATTACAAAACAACATTGTAATCAAAGTTTAATTATAATTGTGCAGTCTTATAATAAATTAATGATTTTTATTAGAATATAAACAAAAACAATTCTTAATAGGTATTTATTTTCTACGTTTACAGGTCACCTATGTAACGCCATATCTCATTAAAAACGCTGATAAGAATTTGCACCAAGTTGAAATTGGTACCAAAGGGTTATTAGGTACTTTTCTTACTCTGAATGATAGTAATTCTGTCGAATACATGGTTTAGTTCTATTTATGTAATGAATTCAACGTTTTAAACATATTATACGTGAATACATAGATCACGTCTGTACTCGCTTTGTATATTGTTATCCTAATTTTATTCTTTCTCTCCATGTATCAAAACTTAAACTGAATCTGTTAATATATCTTACAATCCTTCATTACACATACATCTTAATAATCTATATTCTACTCGTTAACCCAGCAAACGTCGTTTTGCCACATAAATATATTGCGATTAAAAAATAGGGGTTGATGGTAGAGGCTGGAAAATTTGAGGTTGTATGTATTTTTATACGCTGTATCATAAAAAAAATAATCAAAAAAATTAAAAGAAACCTTTAGGGGAGGATCACCTTTAACATTTTGGGGAGGAAAAATGGATATTGTCCGATTCTCAGACCTACTGAATATCTATATAAAATTTTACGAAAATCGGTCGAGCCGTTTCGGCGGAGTATGGGAACGAACATTGTGACACGAGAATTTTATATATTAGATTTTATCTATTTAGTATTTTTTGCTAGTCGTTTTGGTTACTGCATAAATTTTAATTATTAACAATATTCTAGACGACACGATAAGTGTAAACAATATATTCAAAAGAGATATCAATACTCAAGACTCGTTTCTACTGTTCAACGGAATGATGAGTTTAATGAACAAAACGCTGTCAGATGATAATGTGGTGGAACTTTTAAATAATCAAAGTGTCCATTTTGATGTAGCAGTTATTGAAAGGATGTTTATTGATGTGTACAGTGGGTAAGTATGCGTGTTTTATTATTAACACTTATAAGAGTCTATTTTTTATGTCGTTTTTCGATTACATCACACAGTTCAATTTTATTGTATGTGAAGTGATGATATAACATTTTTTATAAGTCCCCCCCCTATCTAACATGTATAAAATTAAGTTTTTCTACTATAAAGAAAGCATAATTATAATTTATTAATGTCTATTAGTGTCTGCCATGGGGTAGTAAATGCTACAAATGTAACGGACAATGGATGACTAGATTTCTAAAGTTATCCCGATGAAAATACAAAAAATTGAACGATAAGCTTTAACAAATTTTAGTTACTACTTCATACACATTTACTACCAGTTACCTGTCCAATTTCTATAGTCGCTTGTCGTTCTTACCTGTAAAGGGGGACGCTCGGATACACTTTTACATTTTATCAAAATAACGAAGTTCTGGCCGTCGTGGACTCCTCAGCTACAAAATAATAATGATATTGTTGCTTATATTTAATTCTTAAACTATTTCTTACAGTTTCTCAGCTGTGTTCAATTGTCCATACATATCGTTTTTCTCTTATCACAATGACATGGAAATTCTCGAGTTAATTCATGATATGCCTAATCCTTCGTACACAGCCAATGTAGGCACGGCTAACATACCACCCTTGTCTTTTTACCAGCGTGTTGAAGAATTGATATTACAAATTCTGGGAGTGGTTTTAAGAAAATAGTGAGTATATTATGAAGATTTTTTAACATACCATAGAATAATTCGATGATACTGTTTCAATTTATTTTCGCATACAACGTTCGGTCATATCCATTTATTATATAATTCATACCATTCAAATAAAAATTTTAACTGTGCATATTATGTGCTAGAGATTTTAGGTCTTTTGCTACGTTGGTAATATTGTAGGCGTAATAATATTTAAACGTGTTTTCAGTTATTTTGAACCAAGAGAAAAAGAGCTATACGAAAATAAATTTAAAAACGCATTGAGGATACGTGGTAAAGATTTACCTCCTTATGAAGAAATAAAATTTAATGCCTCATTAGTGTTGAGTACGTCTCATGTTACTGTTGGAAATAGTTACATTCAACCATCTTCTCTAAAATTAATTGGTGGCTTTCATATTGACGATAAACTTCAACCATTGCCAAAGGTAGCCATAAAAGATTTCTGTAAAATTTTCCAAATTAAATTATTATTTACTAGACACGGTTTCATATTTTAATTATAAAATAAAATATTAGACGTCCATGAAAACCGAACCTGTGGCTTTTCAGTATAGCTTTAAGTTATACCGCTAAATTTATGTAGAGTATTAAAATGTTATAGAAATTACACGAAATAATGGATACCAGTGAAAATGGAGTAATACTTTTTAGCATGGGCTCGCAGCTGACTTCAGAAGGAATGCCTGAAGAAATGAAAAAAGATATCCTTAGAATTTTTTCTAACTTAAAATATACTGTCCTGTGGAAGTCCGATGAAATTGCAAAAAATGCCCCGGAAAATGTTAAGTTTGTATCTTGGATACCTCAGCAAAGTGTTTTAGGTAAATTTTCCAGTTTTCATTTTGTTTTAATATTATGAAAGATTAAATTGAAATTCTGTGTTTCTAAATTAATTTTTTCGTGAAAAAAAGAGATACTACTATTTTTAAAATATTATTGTGGCTTAGTAGAGATTATTGTTATATTTTAGCACATCCAAACTGCATCTTATTTATAACGCATGGTGGTATATTATCTGTTACTGAAAGTATATATTTTGGGGTACCCATAGTCGGAATACCTGGTTTTGGCGATCAGTTCATCAATATTAAAACAGCTGTCAAAAATGGAATAGCCAAAGAAGTCCGATTATCTGTGTACATGGGTGATGAGTTGGAAAGCTCTATAAATGAAGTCTTAAGTAATCCTAGGTAAGTATATATACCATGCTGAATTATATCATGGATGCGAATTTTTGTCTACCTTTAATGGTTATAACAAAATTGGACTTGTCATTAAGATCGAAATACCAAAATCTAAAATTTTGATGCTAATATAATGAGTTAAAATGATTTTTTATATTTACGTATTTTATTGAATTTATTTAATGTTAAAATGATATGAACGATATATGGATGACTTCAGGTATTCAGAGAGAGTTAAAGAATTATCTATGATCTACCACGACAGACTTAGCGCTCCGGGAAAAGAAGTAGTTCATTGGATTGAACACGTCGTACAAACGCGGGGTGCGATACATTTAAGGTCACCAGCATTAGACCTTTCAATTTGCCAGAGGTTATACTTAGACCTTGTAGCTGTTGTAATAAGTATACTGATTGGTTTTCTATTATTGTTAAAAAGGATTTCATCTTGCTTTATGAGTGTTAAGAAATACTCAAAGAAGAACAAAAAAGAATAACGTACGTTGTAATTTGTTTGTTTCAATTGTAATAGTTTTGAGACTAAAATTAGCGTTTTTTGTCCTGCGTTTTTGTTGATGTTGTTACTGAAGCAGATATTGCATAAAGTAAGATTATATATATGTGTGTGTGTGTGTGTGTGTGTGTGTGTGTGTGTGTGTGTATAATGTATAATTAATATATATCTAAACGTCACATTTTTATGTACCATTTATTCAACATGCGCATGTTTTTTTATTAAATAGGAAGTACCTTATACAATTTGTATATTTTTCTGTTTTTAGATATTTAGTATAAATATCATTCAATATATTACATGTTAAAGTGAACTCGGGAAATAAGTAAAAGATTTTTGCGTTACCCTTTTTTATACTATTCCCACGACGCACATAACCAGATATGATCGTAATAAAACATGTTTTTATTTATCTGTAAAACAACTATTTATGTTTCTTCTTATTACGTCTAATAATCGTTGATTGGGGTTTAATATGTATTCTTCTGTATATTTTTCGACTTATTTGTACAACAGTTGTAAGAAGTACTAGGAAAACAGCGAATAGGTCGAGGAAGTACTTCTGGTAGAATGGCGAAAGTAGCGCAGGAGAGCGTAGACGTGGCGCTCCGCCCGTCAGTACTACGTACTCTACCCAGTGCACTAGTTTTGTGCCAGGAGATGTAAGCCGCTTGTGGTAAATATGCGACATCTGCTTAGCTTGCTGTCGGTATCTATGCAAGAATAAAACATTTTTAAAAGTAGTAATAATATTGAAAACACTAGTTTAGTCCACCCTTTCCTCCTTGTATATTTTATGTATAACGGAAAAGTCATGTGTTTCTATTATAAGTGCCTATACTTATACCAATATGCATTTCAAATAATAACTATATTATTTATTTGAATAGATTAATACAGTGCGAAAATACATTAATTTACATTTCGAATTTACTTGCTTGAGCTTTAAAGGATCTATGGTTATGTACATATCTGGATGGATCTAATTTGTAATTAATATTTACCTTGGGTTCTCTAAAATTTCTTTGATTTCAATTTGTAATTGCTTCGGAAGGTCGAAGTTTAGTTCTAGTCTTTTAGCGAATCCATTTGCTACCGCTCTTCGCACATTGCCTCCCTGGTCTGCTAATACTGGAATGCCGATGATTGGGACTCCAAAGTGCACAGCTTCCGTAATTGATAGAAGTCCACCGTGAGTAACAAACAGGACACAGTTTGGATGAGCTGACAATTTATAATTGGTTCATAATAATTGAATTAAATAAATATAAATTATTATTATTAACTACAAATTTGTTAAACTTTTCATATAAGTATTACAATACAGATTGTAGTATATATGGATGGTGTTTTTGATTCAATCGATACATGAAATATTTCTAAACTTTTAATACCTTATCCTGCCTGTTTGTAAGCTTATAATATTTCCTACGTGTCTTTCTTATAACTTTTAAGAAATGACATATTGTCATACAGCTGCTTATAATTTTCCTATAGCTTTTTGTTTAACATGATTAATTTATTTATTATACATATTTTTTAAATACATTTCTGAGCCTAAAAACAAATAAATTTTTATATTAAGTCCATTTATATAATGACAAGATTCTATTGAAATACCTAAAATGCTCTGCTGGGGTGCCCATTTCACAATATGCACATTCTTGGGTAAATAATTTATATCAGATTCGAATTTCCATATAACTGTTTGTTTTAATTTACTAAAAACATCCAAAAGTTCGTTCCTTGTTGTAATTGGCAGCGTACGACTTTTTAAAACGCTACCCATACTGAAAAATATCACACCCTGTTTTGCCTCATCCATAATGTTTTGTAATTCCTGTAAAATTTTAAGCAGCTCTTCATCTAGATCAGGAATATATTCGACACGAACTTAATCAAAGTATCTTATCTAGCGGCAGCCCATGGTTTCAGTTGTGTTAAATTTGTTTACAGTATCTTTAGGTTCAAAAGGAACCGAATATACACTACTCTAAATTGTAAATTATTTAATTATTTACTAGTTTCTAATCAATGAATTGAACTTTATGCGTATTTATAGGTTTTTAAAACTGGTTTAAAGATCGCAGAAGAGAATATATAGAACATATTTAAATATGTTATTCTTATATGCATACCTCGGGTAAAGTTTGTGTAGTACTATTGATATGATAACCTCCTACACTTATATAACTTTGTGGTACACGAATAGAGAAGCCAGTTAGTATATGGGAATTTCCTAAAAGTAAAGAAGCGTTATATTTAATCACTTGAAATGGTGGCAAGGTTCTTCCTCTTTTCTTTACAGCTGCAGAAAATATTTCCTTATACGCCAACTCATCTTTATTAGTCCACCTAAAAATATATTAAGATGCAAATTCTCCTTCATTTTTTCTAAGAGTAAAATGTAGTTATAATTAATTAAACAATTTCATCGTAAACATAATACCATTGTATAAAGAACATTCGTGTTTGTTGCCACAATTCAGTGCAGCGTTCCCAAAATGTATAAGGTGTCATAACATCAGAGTCGAACATCCCATGGTTAAAAGATGGATTGGTGCTCTCGTCAATTAAAGATAATACCAGTGGGTGAGGATTCATAGACGAAAACCAAATCAGAGGGCAGTCGAATAATACAGCGAATCTAGAAGATTTAATAAAAAATATTTCACGTTGTAATAAGTTAGAACAAGTGTAATTATAAAATGATTCTCAGCGCTGAAGTTCACTTGTACAAATACTTATGACACAAACGAGATAGAACAATATAAATTAAAGGTTGAGTCGGGGTCATGTACGACTTATGAATGGAAACGTCGTGAAGAAAAATTGGTGATGTTTATTATTAACTGTAAGTAAATTAAACCTCAGCACGTTGTCGATGACAGACACAAAAGACAGAAGTTAACATTAATAGAAGGCGTTAAAATAAATTATAATTCTTTGTCACGCTTATTTGCATTTTGTAATTTTCTCGTTACATGTATGACATAAAAATGGGTTTTTTTATACAGTAATAGAAATAGGCGTCATTAATATACTGTTTCATGTTGATAACGAACCGGTTTTATTAAATGTGTTTAAAATAAACTAACCCAGCATAAATTTCGTTGAACATCCATTCTGCGATAATAGAGTCAAAACGCTCATTGGTATCTTGTATTAGTTTTTGTACATTGGGATGATAGATAGTGGTATTAACAAAATTAAACCAAAAATTGAAAATACTCCAGATAGGTAAAACTTTATCAACAAGTCCATCGTTCATCATATAGTTAAGTTGCACAAAACCATCTGAAACAAGATTATTTGGATAAATTAATTATTGAGAATATTATGAAGAAAAAAATCTTTTCATATTAAATTAAAAAAAAAAAACAAAGAAAAGGTATTTTAAAATATTTACCTTCTGGTATGATCGCGCAATTGGAATCTACTAAAATAGTACGGAGATTTGGAGATGATATATTTACTGGACTCGACGTTATGTGTGTTACCTGAAACAATGCGTCGTAAAAATTAATCTTATGCTTTTAATTTCTCAGACCCCACTATTAGTTAACTCAAATCCTTGGATACCAAGTATTGAAATAAATGGTTTTGCAGTATTAAAAAACACATCTTACCTCGTGTCTAGCGTCTATCAATAACTTCACAATAGCCTTCCCCAAAATTGAATGGCTCCCACTTGGATATGGAAAAATCACTAAAAATTTATAAGCTCTAATAAATCTGCACGATAATAAAATATTTAAAATTAAAATATATCTAAAATTCATTTTAGATAGAGATGTCGAACATTGAACATTAAAAATTTAGTTCAAAATGCGAATATATGCGTAAAAGGTGGTCTTAAATAGAGCATGTTAATTGAGTACATAACACACTTAATTTAAGGTATTGACACCAAGGCGGGAAATATAAAACCTTACGCATTTTAAATTTGACAAAAGATTTATTTTACGAGGAATATTTAAAAAAAATATGAAAGACATTTTTTATCTTATTATTTATATTATTTTCATAGTTAAGAGCTGATTAAAGTATCAAATTTCTTAAAACAGTTTTAAGCGTTCGCTCTAAATATATGTACATATATGATCACGTTAATTTTTAGAGCTGTCAAATTCATTAAAATTTGAGATGACTAAAATTTACTTCGTTTATTTATATAAAATCCAAAGCTTGATACAACAGTATAATTAAGAAAAAGATTGGTTAAATAATTTAGTTAATCGAAAAATGGTGCGTTTACCTTAACAATTTCCTGAAGTCGATTTGTCTTGAAGTTTTATCAACAGAAACGTTATGTTAGTTACTCATGTCGTGACCCTTAATTTATATGTCATTTTTTAATATTAATGTACTATTACATTACAACATAATATTTACAAATGTAGTAATTGAATATCAACACATATTTATTAGAAGTTAAAAACTACTGCTGATATTCACGGCCACATAAATCATAAATATATAGGCTGCCTTTTACATAATGTAAACTTCAGTCATGGATATCTAAGTAAAACCACTAGATTTTAGGTTCGCAGAATCCAAAAATGTCTATTTGTGGACATGCATATGAAAATAGTGTCGAGAAGTCCGACAAGTTCCGGAGGTTGACGATTCACCTGCAGGATTTGCAGCCATCGGAAGAGGAAGGTTGTAATATCAAAATAAAGTGCTTAATAAATGCATGAGAAAACGATTCTTATGACCGAATTATAGTATGTAAAATTTTTGTTTGTTTTGCTATTCGTTCCAGATGATGTTCGTAATTGTCCGATTTTAACGGGGCAGTCGCTGGCAAGTAGGTAATGTTAGAAGATTCAATGTATTGTTGTAATCATCATTATCATTATCTGTAAAAAAAGAATATATATATAAGGTGATGTAAGTGAAAAAGCGGGTCCCGGTTGTTTACTAAATACATATGCTTTGTCTTTTGCAGTTTCAGCCTCAGGAGAAGCGACATAAATTTTATAAGAAATGTTTAAATTGTTAAGCGCAAATCCATGAAATATTGAATTAGGACTGAAATTTACGGTCAACTAAGATACAGGAAAATTAAATATAGTACTTCAAACCCTTAACACATCGTTAACAAATTGAGAAAATCGACGGTAGTACCAATGTCGATGTTCATGTGCATACAATTAGACTTAATCGATATTATAATGAGTATGCGTTAGACTTAAACATGTAATTATTGTAATGTATAGATAAGAATTATTTCATTCCTCTATTGGTTATTCGCCGTAACTGCACATGTCGTTGAAAAAGACAAATACCAAGACTTTGCATACATATCTAAGGAACATCTAACACCTGCAGTAAGTTATTTATATAACGTTTTCAGTTTAGACAAGAGATGGGTAGTAGGTTTTGTTGTTATTCGATAGTTAAATTTTTGTAACAGGCGTTTTTTTAGTTTACCTCTACTCAGCGCTTCTTATTGCCTATAGACATCTCCAAGATAAGTAGAAAAAATCTTAGAGTTGAGGGACTAACAACATTACATCAATTGTCATTTTTAGTGACGTTCTGCTTATTTATTTTTAATTTCAGTATTAAAATTTCATAGATTGAATTCGAAACGCGTTTCTTACAGTTATTAAATTGTATTATTTCTTTTTGTTTTTCTGTTCAGTGATTTAACAGTTTTCGGCATCTAAGTCGAACAAATAAAATTACAAAATTGTTTCAAATAGTCAGAAGAGGGGAAGTAATCCTTACTGTAAATAATAAAGATCTATAAACATATTTAGAAAGCGTGTCTATTTAATAACGGGACCTGACATATCTTCTTGTTTTCAGATTATGTCTCATTGTTTATTGTTTTTCTTGAGCTTAGTAGTTACTTTATCTAATATTTGTGCATATAACATTTTATTCTCAATGTATGTGCCAAGCAAAAGTCATGGCATTTTGGGTGAAGGGATGGTCCGGCATTTACTTGAAGGAGGGCATAAAGTGAGTACATTTTTCTCTATATACGGATAATGAAAATTTAAAAAATATATATGATTACACTGTTGGAAAGAATTACCGGTATACAGTCTTTAAGATGAAAAGTACTGTTGCAGTTTTACGTGATTATACACGACTATAAACTATGATTTAAATGTTGAATATCTTATATGTTGAGACATTCAATTTATTTTGCTGAAAATGAAGTCTTTTGATATTCGTCTATAATTCCTTCTATAGATGCTTCTCATTTTTGAAATCGATATTTTTACTTATAATAATTTTAGGTTACCTATATAACATCATATCCTTTGAAGCCTCATAAAAATTTGACCGTCATTGATGTCAGCGAAAATTTAAAAACTGTGAACGGTGAGTGTAAAAAGATTATAGGTCTCACTTTACTTAACTTAATAAGTCAATAAGCAAACATTTAGCAACTACCAATTTTGTTTAGATCTTAATTGTTACGTAACTTTAGATAGTAGTGGTTTAGTATAATTTGAGTGTGCGTGTACACAGGTGTAATAATTGTAGAATATGGTAAAGAATACGGATTACTTTTTTAAAGAATCATATTGGTAGAAAAGAACTTACATATATACCGATCTCATCTAGAGACAGAAGGGACAGGAATGTCAAGAAATCTTTTAATATTAACATTATATATAAGTGAAAACCAAATAATTAAACGAAACAGAGGAAATGTAGGTGTTGTATTAAAACATACGTGTTTACATCAAGTCTTCTTCCTGTGGCGGTAGGCAGAGAGTATAGCTTTCAACTTAATGCTATCTTGACCATCCAATTTTCTAATTACATTAAAGGGTTATACGATATCAAACAAATGATGGAAGGGACAAATAACCTCAGATCTACTGAAATGCTAATGGACTTGTTGATAGACGTAGGAAAAGTTACATATAGTAGTACAAGCGTTCAAAAACTGCTCAGTGATCGTCATCAGAAATTTGATCTCATCATAGCGGAATGGGTCTATATTGAACTCAACGCCGGGTGAGAACATATCACATTACACTATAATACTATATTTTCAAAAAATAGGATTTTATATTAGCCAGAAAATTAAATTCCTATTATAAAAGAAATAAAAGTAGCATATAAACATATCCGCGACCTTTACTATCTTAGATCTAAAATTCTTTACAATCAGTTCAGCACTTAAATCTTGAAAGTACAACAAACTAACTAACTTTCACATTTAGATGGATTTATTAACTGACAAGAGTTTTATGACTAAAATTATTAAGTTACGCACCGATTTCTAGTTATTTTTTAAAATGTATACATTCGATGTAAAAAAGCATGGTAAATTACTTTTATAGACTCGCAGCAGTATATGATTGTCCTTACATATGGCTATCTTGTTTGGAACCTCATTGGATGGTATTAAAGCTCATCGATGAAATGCCAAATCCAGCTTACGTCTCAGATTCAGTATCAATTACTGCTCCACCATTCGCATTCAAACAAAGACTCGAGGAACTAATAAGTCAAATACGTGGAACTTGGTCTCAGTATTTGTAAGTTAAAGTTATTGAAACAGTTTCAAGATTGTTTTTATAAGGACCCAAATAGCTCCTATATCTGATTTCAAAAAGATATTGGTCGAGAAATGAAACACAGGTTGATTAAAAAGTACATACGCTTTAGCTACTACCCATATCAGTATTGAGAATTTAATTATTATCAATTTTTAGAAGTAGGTAATTAAGATTAGATATTACCTTACTTTGTTAGATATAAATGAAGATTAATATACTAATATCTATACAAATGGGCATGATTTATATTTCAGCTATATACAGTCTCGAGAACAAAAACTTTATGAAGATTATATTGTACCACACATTAGAGCTAGTAACAAGCCGGTGCCAACTCTTAATGAGTTAAAATATAACTCATCTTTGATGTTCGGTAATTCCCATGTCTCAATTGGAGAGGCGACTAGGTTACCTCAAAATTATATACCAATAGGTGGTTTTCATATTGAAGACGTTGTTCCGCCTTTGCCTAATGTAAGAAATAAATTGTTAAAATTGTCAAATCATTTATCGAATTGCATTTTTTTATGTTCTGGAATGATACTCCAATTAATTAATTTTTTTTTGTAAGTACCTTACGAGTATATCGAAAATCAGTAATTACACTATTCTCATTAGCATAAGTATTTATTCGCCTTTAGACATTCAATTACCCCGAGGAATTAAGTAGGTACATGATTTTAACGAGAAGTTCAAAATTTTTAAAACTTGGTAAAAAAAATGATAAAAGTCAGTTGTGGGTTCTAAGTCTGTTTAACAATTTTTGAGTATTTGCATTAGGACTTACAAAAAATAATGGATAATGCTGAGCACGGAGTTATCTACTTTAGTATGGGATCAAATTTGCAAAGCGAAGACCTGCCCGAGGTATTAATACAAGGAATCCTAAAGATATTTGCTAAACTGAATCAGACAGTAATATGGAAGTTTAGAAAGCATTTACCAAATTTACCTAAAAATATTCATTTAGTGCATTGGGCTCCACAGAACAGTATTCTAGGTGAGTGTTATTTACTATATGTAAACACTTAAACTTATAAAAAATTTAGTGAATCTGAAGTTTACGGATAAGAAAGCCATATAAGCTTTCTTTATAATAATTTTTGTTGAATTTATAAATAAAACTGTAACCTTTTTAATCTTCCAGCTCATTCGAAAACTCTGTGCTTCATATCTCATGGCGGCCTCCTATCTACAACTGAATCCGTTCACTTTGGTGTACCCATAATCATTATTCCTGTTATGTTTGATCAGTTTGTTATTGCTGAAAGAGCTATTAAAAAGGGATATGCGATTAAAGTAAATCTATCTTACACAATGGTAAAGGATTTAGAACAAGCTATTCAGAAGATGTTGACTGACCCAAAGTAAGTCAAAAAATTAAGTATTAATTTCTAAAATGTATATTTAAACGCTTTGTTCACTGCAATGTTTAAAATCACAATTCTCTATAATATAGAATAAATATAAAATTAAGTATGTTAATAAATTGTTACAGGTACAAAACAAAAGCGAAAGAGTTTAATTATCTTTATCACAATAGGCCTTTGCCTATTGGTAAAGAGATCTTATATTGGGTAGATCTCGTGGTGAAAACGCGTGGGGCTCTACATCTAAGGTCTCCTGCTCTGGACACGCCCTGGTACCAGAAGCTGTATCTCGACCTGATAAATCTTATCCTAGTTGTTTTAACTGCTTCTATTTGGGCAATCAATGTTATTTTATCTCGAATGGCGATAAAGAATGGAAAAATGAAAACACATTAGATATACAAATAATTACAGAATGTTATATATATATTATTATTTGTTGTGGAGTTCTGGTTCTATAAATAATTTATGTATCAGTTGCTAAAATTACTGTTTAAAAAAAATAATAATAAAGATAATGTATATATTCCTATTATGTTTTTGTCGTGTTACTTTTGTACAATTTATAAACACCAATACAAAATTTCGATGAGAGGATTCTTTGCATTGATCTTCGGAAAATTTTAATCAAATGATTTATTGTTTAGTGAAAAGTCTAAATTTTGTCAACAAATAAAAAGATACACAGTTAAAATCAATTTTATTCCTAAAACAACAATGTTAGTTTTAACTCACTCCCATCTTTAACCAAATAAGATAATATCAAGCTATTTTCTTAACAGTTTAAGCAATTGGAGAAGCAGTAATACTATTGATACGTAAAGTCTCAATTATTTTTTTTATTATGCATTGACTTCATACATACATTTATTAATATATTACGAACTATATATACAACAAATGTAAGAAGGACTAGGAAAGCAGCAATTAGATCGAGGTAGCACTTTTGGTAGAAAGGAAGTAACAGAGCTGGTGATCGTAAATGCAGCGCACCGCGTGTCTTTACTACGTGCTCCACCCAGTGTACCAGGGCGGTACCAGGGGGAACCAGCCGTGAATGATAGATCATGGAGAGATATTTAGCCTTTTCAGAGTAACTGAAATAAAATAAAATGTTAGCTGTTTCAACAATGTGGTTTTAGTGAATAGTAAAATAAGAGATAACGTAATTTTTTTTTCCTATTTCTACAATAATTAAAAAGATTATTTTATAGCTAAAATAAAATATTTTTTTAATAATACCAGGTATTACTACTCTCAAAGGCCTGCGATGACTAAAGAGTCTATTTGTGTTGCAAATATTCAAACGACTCATTTCCATCTTTCTAAGACAAAATTAAAAATGAGACATAAATTGAATTATTTTATAATTATTGTTATTGACTACAAAACATTTGTAACGGTTGTGGTCTTACGTTCGGTTATAGATTATATCTTCAATCTCTTGTTTAAATTTCTTGACCATGGTATACGACAAAGTAACTTTCTTCGCGAAACCTCTATTTACTGCTCTCTCTACGTTTGTGAATTGGTCAGCAAATACGGGGATGCCAATTATCGGAACTCCGTGATGAACCGCTTCAGTCGTTGATAACAGACCTCCATGTGTTACGAAGAGGACGCAATTGGGGTGCGCTGAAATAAAGAAGTTTTCAGAACTAATAATTAAAAATTGCCGTTATTGATAACGAAGATAGCAGTCTTTGGTAATTTTGTTCCGTAAGAACAATTGTATCTCGTATCCCCAGTAGAACGAAGAGAGGTAGGGTATAGCCGTGTCTTTTTTCCTATTAATGTTTTTATGTCTGTGATCTTGCTGACCAAAACTATTTTTATTGTCATTACCTATATAAATTCTTATTATACTAATATTATAAAGCTGAAAATTTTCCTTGTTTGTTTGTTTCAACGCCTTATGTCAGGAACCCCTGGTTAATTTGAAAAATTCTTTCAGTGTTCGATAATAAATTTATCGAGGAAAGCTATAATTTATATTACATCACCAAAAAACTCCTTACTAAGAGCCTAATAATGTACCCCAAGGTGTAAGAAGCCGCTGGCAGAAGCTATATACAGCTGAATATAAATAGAGAATATTAAGAAATACCATGCTAACCTAAAATACTTTGCTGTGGCGCCCATTTTACGATATGCACGTTCTTAGGTCGATTTTTTAAATTTGTTTCTTCAAATTTCCAAATAACAGTCTGCTCTAATTCACCAAAGACTTTCAAAAAGCCCGCTGTTAATTCTTCTGGAAAATCACGGCTCTTTAAATTTGATCCCATACTAAAGTATATCACACCATCCTTGGAATTGTCCATTAATGTTCTAAGATCCTGTAAATTGATTACAATTCGGCATTTGAAAGCTAGCCTAAAAACATGATTGTTTCCACTCGCAAGTAACATAATTAATCAATTCTTTAATAAGATAACTATATGACATTATGTGATTAAAATTTTATATATATTTCTAAAGATGAGTCCTATACTTATTGGAAAAAGTCGTCAAATATATGACCGCGAATTTCTTTTACTTACGCTCTAAGTTTGAAATATATTTATTACGTTAACGAATTAGATGTATATTACCAAAATCAAAGTAGGTGCATTATTAATTAAAACAAGTGACACTTTTGACATTTGAGTGTGAGTTTTTTCGCATTTTACGACTTGTTGTCTACGGTAAAACAAACATGTACTTTTCTCTTGATGCTATTAGAAAATTGCTGAAAATAAACATATCGAAAATAGTGCATGGAGTCCCTCCGCGCGGAAGAAGTGAACTTCGTAATGTGGAAATGCGTACTGGCTTATAACAGGTATACTACGCGTAATCGCGTATGCGTTTGAGTGCTACACATGCACTCTCGCTCTGTCTCTTTCTAATCCCCCTCCATAGGAGCTTGGAACGTTTAACGCAACAGTGCTGTCATACCTCCTCCATGGTAGCGTTAAACGTTTTACGCAACCTTGTTGGAAGTCGCATTAGAAGTTTCACTTGAAAAATAAATATCATAAAAAAATAAAATTTTATACCTTAGGCAAAGGTTCAGTTTTGTTATCAATGTGATATCCAGCTATGCTTATATAATTTTGTGGTAGTCTAGAAGCTTGGCCCAGCGAATAATGCGAGTTACCTAGCATTAAGGACCCGTTGTATCTTAATACGTCCATCGATGGTACAGATTTCGTCTTGTCCTTAATATGGGGCACCAAGTATTGTTCATAGTACTGTTGCTCTGGTCCATATACGTATCTTGAAACATTATCTTTGTTATCATTGAAGGTCACAACTGTATGCGTCATACAGTTATCTTAAGAATGTGTAATTTACGACATTCGTTTATTAAAATCGAAAGCAGAAGTTGTTTATTATATCAGTAATTAAAAGTTAAGTATGAAGGTCGCTTGAAGTATCATAGCGACATAATATCACTGTAATTCATTAAGTGTTTTTGTTTATTTGATACTTCAAATACTTCAGATACGTGTACGATTACAAAAACATTAGACATTTTATATACAATGCAAACCTAAAGCATGGTTTCTCAATAATTATATAAATCGAAAAGAAAAATAATGATATCGACATCGATAATTAGTAATCATTTTACCATCAAAATACCATAGAATATGTAGGTGAACGTTACCTGTATTGCATATATTTTCCATGCACCTGGTAATATAATTCTTTGACTCGTTGCCAGAAAGTAAAAGGGGGCACATAGAGTGTTTTGCCATCTGGTGTATAAGCTGGGTTTGGGGCATCATCGATAAGTTGTAGTACCATCCAATGAGGCTCTACTGTAGACAACCAAATCATTGGGCATTCATAGATAGGTGTAAAACTAAAAAAAATATTTAATTGTATAACAAAATTACGCATTAAATTTTGTCAAACATTATAATTTTTTATCAAGTTTATGATATTCGTTTGTTTTTTGTATATGAGTAATAAACTCCCTAGCACCTCTCGATGGCAAAACTATACTAAGGCACCAGAAAGTGAATGCCTAAAATTTGCTACCTCATTGTCTCAAAAGTCAGAAATACCTTATGGTGATGGGGACAATATAAATCATATGAATCTAAAGCCGATCTTCTATGTAAAAACCAAGTCAAGGCCCATGAGCGATGAGAAGCGCGAGTAAAGAATAAATAATAAACATTCAATAACCGTTTAATGATAATATTCCGCGCATGTTTATTACTATATTAACTTAATGTATGATATAACTTATATAGTCGTATTCTTGAAAAGGTTTTGGGAATTTTGGCTCTAGGAATATAATCTAAAATAGTTTCCTGTGGAATACAAACTAGCAACGAGAAGCAACACAAAAGTGAACATTATGCATGACGGTTGATTTCTATTGAGGTAAATGTATGGGATTAAATACTATATATTGTAGTTCTAATGAAGTATTTTTAAGTGTAATTATGAGCAAATTAGTTATTTGACTTACAAAAGTATTGGTCTGTTTTCAGAATTATTACTAAAATAAGAACTTGCTGCAATTTATGAAAGTATTTTCGTTTATAGATTATTGATTACAATCAAATTTCTATAAAAGGGAATTGAATATCGAAAAAGCTGGTTTTTCGTAAGGCAACAGAATATAATTATTACGTTCACACTAAGGAGAGGCAGTGACACCTACTCGTATGGTAACCACAGGGTTATCAAAATTCAGTTTAAATTTATATTCGTCTAAAGTATTTAACTTTAATAAATTTTAGTATAGATCACCAGTTTATCCTGTCTAATTCTATGCTATTGATCGACGAGCTTGAAGTACACTCTATGGTAGTGATACCATATAATTTT
>JAOSYY010011454.1:19906-29911 GCA_025727935.1 Hebomoia glaucippe
AGTTTATCCTGTCTAATTCTATGCTATTGATCGACGAGCTTGAAGTACACTCTATGGTAGTGATACCATATAATTTTTTTTTTATAATTCATAGCGATCTGGATAGACTAAAAACCCGTGTTTTTCACGGCATTTTGTTGAAAAAATTGATAATTTCTTATTATATAATTTTGTTAAAAAACACTGAAAATTTAAACATTTCTATGTTAAGACTTTACTCACCCCGCATAGATATCTACAAACATCCATTCAGAAATGATCGCGTCAAATTGTTGGCTCTTATCTTTTAACATATCCTGTACGTTTTTGTTTGAGATTGTGTTGACTCCAATACTTAAAAAGACATTTAATAGAAAGGAAAGTTCTTGTATATCTATATCTTTATCCATTAAACTCTTTATGTTGATCATATCATCTGGAAATAAATAGATTTTATATCGTTTTATTTTATATCATACGTTTATAAGCATTTCGTTTGTCTGCGAGCAATTTAATAATTCGGATACGCGCTACTTTGAGAGGGAGGGGTAAACAATTGTATGATGTGATACTCCATACATAATTTAACGATTACTTTTCAAACATTTATTTAAATTAATAAATAGGAAGTTCTTAGGGAAAGATTGTATAAATATATATAATTAAAAACTATCTGTTATCAATGTGATTGACTATTTACATATCTACTATCGTTTTTGGTTAGCTATGTTTCAGAAGGCTTGTAATAGAAAATAATCAGTCATAAATAAATATAGGAGAAAATATAAAATAGCTATTACTGATAAAAAAATATATTATATAAATTGTAAATTTCTGGTATCTAAATTATTTGACATAAGAAAGGAGGCAACATTGAATGCTCCTTAGGCAGTCATTTTTTTATAGGTATGTGGGGCACTTTGTCTTTGTTGTTTTATATTTACATAATGTCACAAAAAAAATATTAAATAATAATTTACTTCATCGGATTTTATTAACACACCTGTGATAGCTCCTTTATTATCACTTACGTCGATAATACTAAGGTTTTGATGTGCCATACTATCTGGGTACGATGTTATGTATGTAATCTGGAAAAATAAATATTTAAAAACTTGACACATTTAACACTTAGTGTCAATAAAAGAGCTAATAAACGCGGGTGCACGAAAACGCTTGTTCCGAGGTATTGTTAAATTTTCATCGAGTGTGGTATCTATAATTTTCTATATTATTTCCTATTTTACCTGATGACCAGCGTTGAGTAGATGTCTCACAATACCGTTACCAAGAATTGAATGACTTTTTCCAGGCATCGGACTTATAACTAGAAATTTGTAGGGTTCACAAGAACCGATCACGAACAACAATGCCAAAAATAGCATCGTTGCCTTTTTCGAGAACGAGAACGTGTAACAATTTAAAAATATTTTAGATTTAATATTATTAGCGATTTAATAAAATATTAAGCTATTGATGATATTAATAAAACTCTTGCTAACAATTTAAGCACACTTATTTTGTAAGTTTGAAAATTTGATCTTCAAATGTTTTTTAATTTTTTAAAACTTGCTCATTGCTTCGTTATATATTCAAAAATGTCTTCTTAATGTTTCAATTCACTCTTTATATTTCACCAATATTAACAGCCAACGAGGCAGTGATGTAACCAGCATGACTAAACTAATCTATGTTAGGTGCAATCATTAATATTTATATATCATCAAAAATTATGAATTGTTTCATGTAATCAGTGGTTTTTTAGATTATTACAACAAATAATTTTGATAATACTCTACGACAAAACTATTTTAGTAAAACTATAAGTTGAGGAGATTAATTTAGTTAATTACGGCGCCGTGGGGTTTTATCCCCGGAAAAAATATGTATATGGGATCAAATGGTGCCATTTTTATCCCTTCATAACTCTTAACCTATTTGACAAATATTGTGTTAAGGTTCACGATTTATAGAAATTTCACAAATACTACTGAAATATTTATAGAGTAATTAATACCTAAAAACCCTAACTCAATTCTAGATGTCCTAGAAACTTGAACGTTGGTATCCAGGTTGGCAGTGCCATGCACAGAGATTTTAGATAGGGTTGACTAAAAATATTAATTTTCGTTATTCATTTACGGTGTAGCTTCATTGTCTCCACGAAGGGAGAATGAAAAAATGAGATGGAAACAATATCAATTAAGCGCCGAATTTTTTTCTATTCTATAAGTAATATGGATTTTTATTTGAGAATTGAAACGCAATTCAATTCAATTTCTTTTTAAGCGGATGACATTCACGGGAAGCTTTTAAGTCATCTTCTGATTGCTTAGGCTTTTATGCCACCAGAGAAAACTTATATAACTCGAAATAAACAACGAAAAATATTTATTTTCATGATGTTATTTATTAATTAAATTTATTATTACATTTTAAATAATCCAGTTGGATAGCATTAATAAGAATGTAATTAGAAAAATGCTACGTAAATAATACACTTCCACACTAAAAAAATATTGTATGTCTCATGTCCAGTCACTTATTTAAAAAATAATCGGCCGTGTGTATGAAATCTACGATTAGTTAACTACTAGTTAAACATTACATAATTATGTTAATTTCAATAAATAAATGAATACATACTTTTTCACCTTATAAAAATCTTTAAAAACAGGGTCTTGTTAAAATACGCATCTGGCTATTTCACTGTTCGTGCAATAAGCTAAAATCACGTTAAACAACTCATGTAGCAGTAGTAATAGGGTCATTCATTTGTACTTTTATGCTCTGTGTTTTTCATTAAAAACAGTGTCTAAATATTTTATTATTCATTTCAAATTAGAACATTCCGTTACGGGAAAAAGGCATTAAAAAGTAAACTATTTCTAGTAAATTTTTTATAAATTAATGTAAGAAACGCTTTAGAATTATTATTCTTTGGCTTGAGATATATTTAGTTTGGCGAATTTTTAAAAATGTAGTCTTTGGGTAATATATTTTTTATTATTAAAGATAAACAATGTCATATATATAATACTTTAACTACCATATTTGTTTAAAGTAATCTAATTTATCTTCAGTTTCCTGGTGGTATCTTTGTTTACAATAAATGTGACTTTATTTAGAAGAATTATTATGGAAGCTGCAACTACTAGGATAAGAGCTATCAGATCCAGGTATATTTTTTGGTACCAGGGCATGTGCAGTGCAGGAGACCGTAGGTGTAATGCCCCGCGTGTTTGCACCACGAGCTCTACCCAGTGTAAGATTTCTTTATGAGGTGTAATCGCACGACTGTGATAGATATAAGATAACTCTTTAGCTTTGGTTGCAAATCTGTAAAAATAAGTAACATATTAAGGCAGTGATTACTTTAGGATAGTTAGTACATTAAATATTATAAGCGATAATAACGTATCAATAAAAACGCAGACTAGTGCCGGCAAGATCGAGATAATATTTGATAATTATCATTTATCGTTATTCTTTATATGACTAATTCATAAATCAGAATAATGATTCATCATAGACTTACTTCGATTCGGTGAGCATAATCTGAATAGCTTTTTTCAAATCTTTCTCCATTGTGTAAGATAAATCCACTTTTATAGCAAAGCCTTTTCGCACTGCTCTATCCGCATTGGCATATTGGTCTACCATCACTGGGATACTGATCATGGGCACTCCGAAGTGCACTGCCTCGGTGGTTGATAGGAGACCGCCATGGGAGATAAAGAAGAGAATATTTTTGTGTGCTAAAAATTGTCATGATACGAGTTTAGTATGGTCGGTTGTATCTTAGGTTTAGTGACTCCTTAATGCTCCGATGTCTGTGATGGTTAACTTGGACATGTTTTCTTTTTTCATGGAAATCCGCGAATTTCATTCGAAATGTGATTTCAGTTAACTACCATGTCATTCGCGAAAGATCGCTTGTGATCGACAAGAAACCTTAATATTTCTCCCATGTGCTTAATATTTAAAGGTGGCAGATATTAATATGTCTTTTATTATAGAAAGCGACTCACCCAAAATACTTTGCTGCGGAGCCCAATGTACTATATGAACGTTTTTGGGCCTATCTGGTAAATCCGTCTCAAACTTCCATATCACAGTCTGTTTTAGTTCACCTAATACTTTTAGAATTTCTCTTGTTATTTTTTTAGGCAGGTCCTTACTCTTCAAGTTTGATCCCATACTGAAGTATATTACACCATATTTTGACTCATCCAATAATTTTTGAAGATTCTAAAAAATTAAAATTTCCTTTCTCTTTGTAAATATTATCATATTAAAATCTATGAACGTTAATGTTTTGAGAGCTAGTTTAAGATGCCGCGTTGAAACTAAATAATCATCAATTTTTTTTTTTAAATTAGGGCAATACGATCTTTATTTTCATGATCGGTAACACCCTCTTAGATAACAAACGGGTAAGAGATTTACTTAACAGTAAATTATCTTGAGGTGATGATGATGATTTAGATACAAGATATTATTAATGAGTATATAATATGTTACAGTTTTTATCGAATTTACCAATTATGTACAGTAATTCGTGGCCCTAACTTAATATACTTTTATCTCAGCCGAACAAATTTCAAAAAAGAAAAAACAATCTTTACTCTAAATAATAAAGTATATGGTATAAAATAACCAAGAACTTACATTTGGCAGTGGTTTAGTGTTAGTTTCAATATGATAGCCACCAATTGGAATATAATTTTGAGGTAACTTAATCGCCCCGCCAAGCGATACGTGAGAATTACCAAACATTAATGATGCATTGTGCTTGAGTTCAGTGAGAGAAGGTGTAGGCTTATTCTTATTGCGAATATGAGGAACTAAGTATTTCTCATAATACTTATCTTCTAATGGTGTTATGTGGCTGAAATATATATTTTATTCTTTACTGAGATCTTATTTGTGAATACAGATCGAAAAAGACATATATTTATGCCCTGAAACGTTATATATATGTTATGGGGAACTACATTGGATTTATTTTGAATAACATTGCAATGCTATTACGTGTACTCTCTTCTATTCAATTTAAAATTAAATATACCAAAATAAGATTCGTTGTTCTTACGAATATTGTATCCATGTGCCATACAACTGACTTATTAGTTCTTCTATTCTTTCCAGAAAGGATAGTGGCGGTGATTTATTTGAAGCGGGTCCTGAGACATAGGCTGAATTTGGCTTTTCGTCAATAAGTCGTAACACCATCCAATGAGGTTCCAAAGAAGACAGCCAAATAAATGGACACTCGTAGATTGCGGCAAATCTAAAATTCAATACACATGAATGAAAGAAAGTCATTTAATCTGTCAAATAAATTGAACAGTAGTAATTCTCTATTTACCCTGCAACTAGTTCGTTGAATAACCATTCGGATATAATTAGATCAAAATTTTGTTGACGATCACCTAGCATTTTCTGTACATTCGGATCAATCAATGTAGCTTCACCAAACTCTAAACTGAGATCCATCAGTAAAAATCCGGACTGTAGATCAACTTCTCCCCTCATCATGTTTTCAATATTTAACACGTCTCCTAAAATGAGGCCTTCAATTGAGCGCAGTAATTGAAGTCAATTGTAATTCTAGACTGCAGAACAATGTAATGATAGACCAATTAGAGATTTTATTGAATGTTAAAATATGAGTATTTGCTTTTCAAAATAAAGATCCTAATTCGAATGATTTTGATAGAGTTAGTACATTTTTTATATTCGTATATGTTTTTCGCTGTTGAGCGATATTTCTATTCAAATGATATATTATTAGTAATGAACTTACCGTCTAAAATCCTGCTGTTATTACTCACGTCAACAAGTGTTAAATTTTCCCGTGTCTTTATTGGAAATGGCGTAATATATGTAACCTAAAATTATAAAACGACGTTAAAAGAGAAATATTCGTTTAGTTAGTCGGTTTTCTAGTCTAATTTGTTATTATTTTCTATATTATAGGGGGGAAAAATAGCATACGGCAAGTGAATGCCGTTGCCCAGGGACATGAGCAAGAACTTATATATGTCTTAGATATGTATTGCCGGCCTTTCAAAGAGGAATAGGCATGTTTCTTGTAGGCCACCATATCGTAACGGTTCGGAAAACTCTCCAGCGAAAGCTAATTCCACAGAGCGGTTGTGCGTGGTAGTAACAACCTGAGAAAACGTGCGGTCGTGGAAGACTAAGCATCAAGATGGTGAGTATATAACGTCAGATTTTAATGGAATACCTGATGTCCTCCACGGAGCAAGTGATCAACCATAGCATCACCCAGAATGCCATGACTTTTCCCTGGATATGTTATAATAACCAAGATTTTGTACGCTTCAATTTGGGCTAGGATAGCATAACTTATTAACATTAATTTCATAGTGACCATTTTCTGAACGTTTAATCACATTAAAAATTAATATGTATTTATAAATTATATTAAAGACACTAGATATTTTTACATATGGACTAGTTCATTTGGAATTAACTTACATATCTGTTTAAATACAACGATGCATCGTTTTATCACATTGTAGATAGTATCACTTAATACGTATCTTAATTGCACAATGTTATGACATTATGGTTGCATTACATATGTGGCTGTTCTGATGCTGTATACTAGAGATTTTAGTATTAGCTTGTTAAATATTACGAAATTCACTAATACCAATTGAAGCCTAGATTGATGAAGTATACATATAATAGCGGGGTCTCGCGGTTGAACCTGTGTATAAAAACTAACCTATAATCATCTAAACATTCCCTGGATTTATGTCTGTTCATCGTTATCGGTTTAATGATTTAACACTCAAACACACTTTAAAACTCACTTTGACCTTTCTTCCTCGTATTCGTAACATATGTAAAGGATTTCTTAGAAGATATAAAATATCCCCTTTTTGGCAACATTTCTCATTGAAGCTTCACAACTATGGATTGTAGTTTGGTGATGTATACCGCATCCCTCAATAAATAGGCTATTCAAGAATGAAAACATTTTTCAGTTCAGGAACATCTATCATTCTAGTCTATATATCAGGATATTCGCACGTACTAGCAAACAAACAATGAAACTCTTCAGCTATTTACATAAACAAAAATGTTTTACTGATCTTATAATATATTATATTATAATATCAGTAAAAAACATTTTTGTTTATGTAAATATGGTGAACTATATGTTCTAGGAGAGACGAGGCTTCCGTATAAACGTTATACGTAATAGATAACATATACTACTTGTATCTTGACCTAGAGATAAATCGTTAAATTCCTCGTTCAAAGAACGTATTAAATATATTTTTTGAGAACATTATATTAATACAAAGTGGAAATGTCTAAGTATATAATATAAAGCTAATAGTGTATTTTATTGAAATTCAACGTGCCTTACTTTGGGGTACATACAAGAAGTCAGTAGAAGCCGCGTGTCTGCACATTTAACGAATTTATCCAATAATTGTTGAGGGCGATTAGAAGAACCGTTTATATGCATATTCACACGTTTATATCCAAAACTTTACATGAAGTAATTTGGTCGCGGCTTTGAAAGTTGATTCTGTATCCCGGAGCATAATATAGAATATGCTTTAATAAATTCTGATGTTAGAGAAAAAATTATCGTTGTTTAAAGACATTTCCTTGTTTATACTTAATGAAACAGCAAAAATCGCGCGCACTTAATGATTTAAATTAAAATTTTTATGATCTACAACTAGAAATGAATGAGTGAAGCCTCAGAAAAACTAGTAACTTTAAAATTAACAGATTATAAATATATTCTCTCTTGGTCACAAAAAATTGCTATGGATTAAATTTGGAAAATGAAAAATCAACAGCATTTGTAAGTTATAGTGTATTTTATTTAAATATGAATTTTTAATTACGTACTTTATACGCTTAGGTTTAAATCAGAAATATGATTATTTGATTAACGTGAATATTTTGCGTTTATGTTCTTATTGTATTCCTTTACTGAGCAACGAGCTTTATTCGTCCGTCTTTATTTGCCAGTAAAGATCTGTTATCGCATTTGTTGCACTCATCTTTTAAGTGCTAGGAAACAATTTAAAGTAGTTAAAGTGGCAAATGACGTATTAAAAAAGGTGCAGTACTCTAGGTGTATGCACATTAGTTTTACCTACTATAATTTATTAGTCCTACAATAACTTAGTAGTTGGTTATTTTTACTTGGGTTCAAAGTTTACTCTGTATATAGATCTACTACAAATAATGATTGGCTTAAATTAGGTCTAATTAGTTATATTGAGACGATGAAATTTTTATTTATTCTTTTGAAATAGATTTGTATTTACAATAGTTGCACAGTTCTACTGCTCTAACCTTTAAAAATGGTTTCAGTAAAATCTTGTTCTACTCTTAGGGGAATAGAATATTTCATAATAAGAGTAAATAATTATAAAATTGACGCATTTTATTTATGAATATATTAAAAATCTAATTAATTTTCTTTTTAATATCAGTAATCTTCAATCTTGTCAAGGCAATCTTAATAATAATAATTATAAGTGATAAAACAACTAGGATAATAGCTAGGAGGTCTAAGTATAACTTCTGATACCAGGGCATGTGCAGTGCAGGAGATCTCAAATGTAGCGCGCCACGCGTTTGGACAACCAAATCTACCCAATGTAAAATCTCTTTACCAGGAGGTAAAGGACGTTTGTGATAGATAAAAGCCAATTCCTTTGCTTTAATTTTGTATCTGTAAGAAAATTTAAAAAAGTTAATTGTGAGTTACAATATGCGTCTGTCTACTAAATCTTTTATTAAAGTATATATTTTTTTTATGCGAGGGGAAGTCAAATTAGCATACAGTTCACTTATATATTATTAAGCGATTTCTGTCACTCATGGACACCTCCAAGATCAGTAGATTTTGAAGACGCGTTGCAAAACGCTGCCAACCTTAAGGCTTTATTTTATTTTTATTTCGAATATTTGGAAATTAATAGACTGAAATCGAAACTCGCATAGCACTTCACAACTTTTCCACCAATGAAATCTGAAAATTGTGAATTTATTACGAAATTTTAACAATTGAGTCCAATTTTTGTTAACTTACTTGGGGTCAGTGAGCATAGTTTGTATAGCTTCTTCTAAATCCTTTACCATTGTGTAAGATAGTTTTACTTTAATGGCATATCCTCTTCTGACAGCTCTGTCTGCATTAACGAACTGATCGACCATCACTGGAATACTAATCATGGGCACACCAAAGTGTACGGATTCAGTTGTAGATAGGAGACCTCCGTGAGATATGAAGAAGAGAGTTTTAGGATGTGCTTAAGGATAAAAAACAAGCGGTTTTAATTAAGCTTTGTTGTAAAATAAAAAACGTCCATTATTATTTTTACGAGATTCTAGGGTTGTCATTTAATTAATAAAGTGATATTCAATATTGTTTTATTGTTTTTATAGATATATTCCATGCAAAATAACAAATAACTTGAAAAATACTCACCTAGAATGCTTTGCTGCGGAGCCCAATGTACAATATGAACGTTTTTGGGCCTATTTGGTAAATCCGTCTCAAACTTCCATATCACAGTCTGCTTCAGCTTACCAAATATTTTTAAGATTCCTTGCGTTAAAACTTCTGGAAATTCCTCGCTACGCAAATTTGATCCCATACTAAAGTAGATTACTCCATGTTCAGTATTGTCCATTATTTTTTGTAGGTCCTGAAGAAAATATACAACCAACATTTGTTCTTTGTGTGTTATTTTAAAACAGTTATAAAAAGTTTCGAATCTTGTGCAATCGCAATGATAAATCTATCTGGGCCAGTACCTTAATTTTTGTATATTATTGAGGAAATACACATATGAAGACGTTAGCTTAGCATACTACACATATTATATAGATAAACTAGCTGACCCAGCAAACGTCGTATTGCCACATAAATATATTGGGGTTGTATGTCTTTTTATATGCTGTATCATAAAAAATAAAAACAAGAAATTTTGTCTACAAAATAAAAAAAAT
>JAOSYY010011454.1:34258-45332 GCA_025727935.1 Hebomoia glaucippe
TAATAATGTAAATAATCACAGACACGATAATTAGGATGACAGCTAGTAGATCAAGGAACAACTTCTGGTACCAGGCCACGCGCAGTGCAGGAGACCTGAGATGTGAGGCACCGCGTGTTTGTACTACGAGGTCTACCCAATGTACGATCTCTTTACTCGGAGGCAGCGGACGTTTGTGGTAAATAAAAGCCAACTCTTTGGCTTTAGTCTTGTACCTATAACAATTTATTAATATAAGCAACTTTATAGTGAGTGTAATATTGACTATATAAAACTAGACACGTTGTTTTATCTATAGCTAACCATGCCTCGCGGTTTCACCGTCGTAAATTTTATTTATGACATGATCATAAATGATCGTAATAAAAATGATAACAGTTTTATGCGTATTAAGTTGTATGATGATGATGAAATAAAAGTAACCCTATAATATGCTCATAACATCTGCCAGTGAAAGTTCTGCTTCAATCGGTCCAGACCTTGCGGTAATTAGCCACAACAACCAGACAAATAAAAATGTTATAATTTGTGTTTCTATTATATATACCGTATCTAAATACTTACATCTGAAGGTATGAGAATTCTTAATTGCGAAATTTATGATAGAATTTATGTAGGTTATATATTAACTATTGCCTTACTTGGGATCAGTCAACATTGTGTGTATGGCTCGTTCGAAATCCTTTGCCATAGTGTAAGATATATCTACTTTAATAGCATATCCTTTCCTGACTGCTCTTTTAGCATTAACAAATTGATCTACCATAACTGGAATAGTGATCATGGGCACACCAAAGTGTACGGATTCAGTCGTAGATAACATTCCACCGTGAGATATAAAGAATAGTGTTTTAGGATGCGCTGTAAAATTAATAATGTATGTTTTTTGAAACAAGTTTGTTTGTCGATATTAGGCAGTATTAGTTAAATAAGCGCTCAAGACATAAGTGCATTGATTAACACGTTATCGGTATGGATGACATACTCTTAACTCACATAAAATACTTTGTTGTGGAGCCCAGTGTACTATATGTACATTTTTAGGTCTATTAGGCAAGTCAGTCTCAAACTTCCATATCACAGTCTGTTTCAATTTGGAAAATATATTTAGGAATTCTTGAGTTAATACTTCTGGTATATCCTTGCTACGTAAGTTAGATCCCATACTGAAGTAAATTACTCCGTGTTCAGCGTTTTCCATTATTTTTTGTAACTCCTACGGAAAACATTAGTTCTATTTAACGTTTCGTGACTGAGTTAACTCGTTATTAATTTATTACTCGCAGATGATTTGTTAATTACAGGTATGCCATCTATGAATTATTTATTTTTATTTCCAGTATTTGTTTAAAGAACCCAGCTAATTTACAAAATTATAGAAACCATTTATAACACAGGAGAAAGATGACTTTAAACGACTTAATAACTACTTTGCTACAAAATATATGTGTATATAAGTACGTACATCGGGCAATGGTTTCACATCAGCTTCAATATGAAATCCTCCGACTGGTATATAGTTTTGAGGTAGTCTCGTTGCCTCTCCAAGAGAGACATGGGAGTTACCGAACATCAAGGACGCGTTGAACTTGAGTTCACTAAGAGGTGGTACGGGTAAATTTCGCGAACGTATGTGTGGAACAATATACTCCTCATAAACCTTTTCTTCTTCTGGGGCTAAATAACTATGAATAAAAATCATTTTGTTGGTACATAAGGACCGTGAAGAATATCAGAGATGTTAATAAAAATAACACCGATCTTTGCCGTTATTGGAAACTTTCTAAGTGTGTGTTTTAAAATATATTTTTTCTTTAAAATAGAATCTTACTAATACTAATACAGTATTAAATAAAATTTTGGAACGTTTTCCAATTTGGTTATAATAGCTTTATATTGTTTTAAAAGGACACGAGCGTTGCGGGACCTTTAAAGCATACCTACTGGTCAAAACTTACTAATTTTGCAACCAAGATCCATGTATTTGATTTATTAGCTCTTGCACTCGTTGCTTGAAGTTGAATGGTGGCGCATTATTTGATGTAGGATCTGAGACATAGGCTGGATTTGGCATGTCATCGATGAGTCTCAGCGCCATCCAATGAGGTTCCAGTGTTGAGAGCCATATATACGGGCAGTCATATACTCCTGAAAGTCTATAAAAAAGATTACCTTTATGTTATATCATGACCTATTATCATTATTTTCATCGCGGTCTCAATCGTTGTAGCGACAAAATCAATGCGGTTGGATCTCTGTGTCAGCGCTAAACGTATGATATTTATAACCAACTGGATGTTATACGCCATTTCGGGAAACACATTCAGGACATTCAGTATTTCTATTGAATCTGGCAATACGAATATATTCTTTGCTTATATACGATATTATAATGAAAAAATCTTACGCTGCAATAAAATCAAGATGCACCCATTCCAATATCATGAGATCAAATTTCTTTTTATGATCATTGAGTAGTTTCTGGAAGTCTGCGTTTTTAAATGACGACTTCGTTAGCTCTAACATCAAAGTCATAAGCACGTAGTGTGATTGAAGGTCGAGGTTTCCTTCCATCATTTCTTGTATGTTACATAATCCTGTAAAACAATAATTAAAGTCGTCGAATAGATTATGTTCGATACTATTTATATATGGGTTATTTAATCAAGATTTATTGCCCGTAATATGATTTGTAATTAAAATATTGGTTCCGAGAATACAGTTTTCAGTGAATCCTGTTATCCTATAAGATACTACATATCATGCATAGGTTTAAATGAGGATCTTTATGGAACTAAACACACACTTGTGTTGAGATTTATCAAATATGTTACATACCTGTGACAGTTTGAGCTAATTCATTATTATCAATTATTGTTAAATTTTTATGAGGCTTCGGTGGAAATGGAGTTATATACGTAACCTGAAATAATAAAATATATTACAAGAAAACAAACAAAAATAAGCTGTACCATATAATAATGGAATTAACCTAGGCATAAAGTCGTATCACCTGTCATCGTGACTGTAGCGATCCAGCCTTATTTACTAACGCCTCTAATATAAAGATTATACCAGTAATATAAAATATGTAAATATTCTAAGTACAGAAAATGTGTGTATGTGTGTGTTATTAAATAAATAAAAAACTAAATCTTTGATATTTCTATTATTATTATTCTATAATTTCTACACCGGACACCTTATGTGAAAATTTAATTATAAATTAGAAACTCCAATAAATACGTGTAAATAATATATCTAAAAAATATTCTATAAATTGCCAATAATCTAAAAACGTAAATAAAATGTTAGTTTGTGTGTAATATTTTCACGAAAGAAGATAATGATAATACAGTATTATATATACAATACAATTTATACAATTGTTGTCTATCAGTTTCTTATAGTTAACTTATTATACAGTTCGACAGTGCTTCACTGACAGATAGCTAATTTCGTAAGGTGTCGGTCACCTTCTCCTACTTACCCCCTTTTACATTTCATTATACATATAAAAGGTACGCGGCTGAAACGGCGGGTCACAGGTAGGAAATTTCAAATTCAAATCTCAGTTATGATATTCAAAATTATATTGACACAATTTTTTTATTGTGACTTAGGAATTTGACATGAAAACTTGATATATCCTTATTAACATTCCTGGCGAATTATCAAAACTTACCTCATGACCAGAGTTAAGTAAATGGCGGACCATGTTTTCACCCAAAATGCCATGACTTTTTCCTGGCAATATCATTGCGAAAATAATTTTGTACGCACTAATGTTAGTTAAAGTAACGATTAAAACAAAGGCATACAATAACCAGCGAGGCATTTTCTGAAATAAATTATAAGATCTGAATTAAATAAACATTACGATTATTATCAAAAACATGCCAATTGAACAATCAAATACAATAAAATACACAATGAGTACTTAATCAACTAAAATCTCGTATAAGATAATTAAGGTTAATGTTAAAAAAAATAAAAACAAAGCAATTAAATTAACGAAATAATAAATGTTCAATGCTTACTGGAATCAAACATACCTAAATTAAGAAATACAATATAAGTTTGTCTTTAAAGTTTTTTTTCTAAAGCGGTATATGCGGTACTTATTTCATAATAAGAAAAATGTTTGTCTGTTTCTTTTTCCATTAAATCTCTGAAGCGTTTAAATTTTGGAGGAAATTTCTTTAAAAAAAAAAAAATAATAATAAAGGTATAGCACTTGTAATAACCACGGAATATCTGTTAGTTTTACTGGCAAATGATTGCATTTGTACGGTTATTATATTATAAATTAAATCATAGGACACAATTTCCCGATGTCCTGTGGTAGAGGTATCACATATTTTCATGCTCTTCCGATTATTACCGTAATAGAAGTCCCTCTATTTAGATAACTTTGCATTTCGAGATATTACATAAAAAGTAGTTTTAATAGTTAAAAAGAAAACATATCTTTAAATTATAATTCTATTATTTATCTTATTAATATATTTTGTTATGGAGTTGAAAATTTAATGTTCACAGACCTGAATTATATTTTTAAATAAGTTGTTCGGTACTTACATTAATTTCTCAATTAGTATAGCTCACTTCTATATCGGTATCACACTCCTAAATAATTTATCATAAGACACACGCACAATATAAAATAAAAGACGCATTAGTCTGATATAATTCCATTTAATATTGTCTAAATGAGATAAAATCTAAGAACGTCGCTCAATAAAACGAAGTAGACACTTTTCACATTTTTTTATTCGTCCACATTTTATGGCTAAATGATTAAAGCATATAAACAAAAATGCGCTGATGAATGTATTTATAAAAATAAAAAAATAACATATTTTGATTACCTCAACGTCTAATTTTTAAATTTTCTAGTTAATATGGATAATTCGGTTTTGTTAATGAAAAAGATTTCTGTCATGTGTCATAATGTTTCTATTTTATATACTTAGTGGGTTAAATATAATATTTTCCGATTAATTGAAGCTACTATTCATAAAGAAAATTGTAATTGTACAAAAGAGGATTAAACTCGTTGACATTAACACAAAATCACGTCTAAACCGATCTTCTTTGTATCGAGTGTTCCTTAATTGAATATTCCTTTCTTTTAAATATTCTATTAAGTTATTGTAGTTAATATTCTTAAGTTAAATTACAAGTAAAGCTTAGGTAATTATTACGTGGGCGATGAACTTTATCTAAGTTACAACTCATTTCTGTTAATTTATGTAAAAATAAAATTGTTTACTTATTGTAAAAAAAACTGTATTCTGACATTAGTAATGGTTACATAAAATATTGAAATGAAATATCATAATGATGGCGCAATTTATTTTACATAAAATGTATTTATGTGTGTTTATGTAAATAAAATTGGACTGTGTGTTTGTATTATTATAACGATTTACTAAATGAAAATGATTGTGTGTATGTATACACGGTACATATACCAAAATAACTATTATATACAATTATTGTCTGCTAGTAAGTTTGTTTGTTCCGGCTAACCTCAGAAATAGCTGGATCTCTTTGACGGGATATTTACTGGCAAATATTGATGTAATCTATACTAATATTATCGAGAGGAAAGATTTGATTGTGTGTATTGATTAGACTCAGAAACTACGTGACCGATTTGAAAAATTCTTTCACTGTTGGGAATATTATATTTAAAAAACATTAGAGATCCTTACTACAAGTTCAATAAGGGCCAAGGTGTAAAAATCGAAATGAACATGAGCGATGCCACTGGCAGAAGCTAGGGTAAATGTAAAAGGAGTAATTTAGGCTACTTTTATTTAAGACAATTCATTTCTTTTTATTAATATGAATATTAAAAAAGAAATATTCCACGCAGAATACCATTTCCTCCTCGTACAAAATACTAAACAATTGTATTTCAAACCAAACTATTTATAAGTATTATGTTCCATTTCGATATTACAGTCGGTAGTAGGAATTACAACTCTAGCTAATAAGTATGTTAAAATTACGAATATCTTATAATTATTTTATTAATATAACTATTTCAAAATACGAATTTATTACTATGGCCGAAAAAAATTAACCTCGGCCGACTTCCTGGGCCATTCTTATCTGTACAGATCGAGTCCTTGAACAGGCGTATAATCTTAACTAATAAGTGGCGATCGAGTAAACTACAACAAATCCAGCTTGTTCCTTAGATTAAAAATATCTCAGTACAACAAATGGTAGGCCTATCATATAATGAACAGTGAAAAATTTATCAAAGTTGTTAAATTAATGCTTGTTTATTGTTCAAAACAGCACGAAAAATTAATTAAAGCATATGTCAGTGCAAACATGCATAGTACAATAAATAAAAACATTTTATTCCATAATGGAATGCCAAACTTTTGTTGTTTTCAGCCAATGGTATGTTATATATTATATTTCTTGAACCTATTAGTTACTTAGCTAATATTTGAAACAATTTTATTTGGATAAACGACGGACATTGTTTGTGCAAAGTAAAACATGGAATTTGGGGGAAGCAGGTGATGATGTACGAATCTTTTTTAACACATTATAAATGCAAATTTTAAAGGAACTGTTGTTGTGGAAGTAATACTAAACAATGAATTTCCGGGAGTACAAAATTAAAGCTCAGGTACTTTATTTTAAATACAACATTATTCTGTTTTATTCTTGTCTGCAAGATTCTTGTCTTTTTTAAAGTAGGAAAGAAGTCTCTTCAATAATATTAGAATAAGGAGTATTATTGCTATCACAATAGCTACAAGGTCCAAGTATAACTTTTGGTACGTCGGAATCTTCAATGCTGGTGACCTTAGATGTCTTGCACCCCTGGTTATCACGACATGCTCAACCCAGTGTAGTATTTCCTTGTCTGGAGTTACGAGTCTATCGTGGTAGATCATAGATATTTCTTTAGCTCTTGCTGAATATCTGTAACCATGAATACATTCATTGTAATATTTTCAAACTAAAAATTTATAAGTTTGACGTGTCCCTGGGTCAGTCTATGGCTTCTTAGCTCCTTAACAATTGTTATATATACATAAAAAATATTTAATAATGTTATTTAATAATGTTACAGTAAACAATAGATTAACATCTAGTTTATTTAAATTAGCTCTATATACTTCTGCGATGTATTACAAAGGAATACTGCAACTATTATATGCACTATTCAATATATATGCTTATTATTTAAAAATATTTTTAAAAGTCGTTACTAAAAAGTAATACAGATTATAATATGTAAATGTTACATACTTTCAATCAAATTAATTCCTCAGTCTCTATTTATGTACAATAATCAGTATAGTGAAGAATGGCCCGCGTGGGGTAAGAATCAAAATCATTGCATATATTTAAAAATGTAATTTTTTTATGCATTTCACTTATATTAAGCAATGTCTGTCGCCCATGGATACCTCCAAGATCAATAAATCTAGAAGACGCGTTGCCAACATTGAGGCCTTATTTTATTTTTTGTTTCGAGTATTCGGAAAATCATAGATTGAAATCGAATCGCGCATAGCACTTCACTTTTCCCTCTATGAACAGTGGTACGCGACCCAGATTGAACTTATAAATTATTAGGAGTTCCTCCCACCACATTTAATACTCGAAATGCTCGAAAAATATGAAAATTGAGCTCGGAAATACGCTGATTTAAAAACATCTACAATGCCTTACTTCTGATCTCCGAGTATAATATCATCAATCGCAATCTTGATGTCGTTAGCCATTGTATAAGACAAGTCAACTTTTTTCGCGAATCCTTTTTGTACAGCTCTCTTGGCATTATTAAACTGATCACCAAATACTGGGATTGCTATGATAGGTTTGCCGAAGTGAACAGTTTCAGTTATTGAAAGTAAACCACCGTGCGTGATAAATAGGATGCAATTTGGATGTGCTGAAAAATGTTATGAAATTTAAATTATGTATGAGGCTTTATCTTTCTACCCACTAAATGTTGACCTTTTTAGGCACATATCTTGATTATTGCTTAACGCCCCAAAATTTTAGTTTATTTCGTATTTATCTTATTTTTTGTTATTAAACTCTGTAAATCTTAAATACATTCTTGTACTAGTTTCAATTGTTTTTGAAATAACTCACCCTTAAAACCAAGGAGAAATTATTAGACGCAAGAACGCATACACTGAATTACAAAAGCGGTCAGGTATATAATTACTATTCGTTAATTATAAATGTTTATTATACTATACCTAATATACTCTGTTGCGGAGCCCATTTCACAATATGGACATTACTGGGTGTATCTGGCAGGTCTTCCTCAAATTTCCACAGTACCGTATACTTTAGTGTACTGAACATTTTTAATAAACTTTGCTTTAGAACTTGAGGCAAAAGTTTACTATTCAAATTGGATCCCATACTGAAGTAAATAAGACCATTTGTAGCTTCGTCAAGTAACTTCTTTAGATTCTGTAAATTATTTAAGATCTTACTTCCCATGTCAGTTTTATATGTATTAAAACAATTAAGTTATTTTAAATGTTTGACGTATTTTAAGGGAACTTCTTACTTTTGTGTATCTTTATTACGAACCCCGTACAACTTTGTCTGTACAATTATTATTACTTGATGGGCTTGATGAACAAAATCTGTAATCGAGTCCTACTGAAAAAGAACCTCATTAAGTAAATAATTTACCTCTGGTAGTGGCTTGACATCACGACTTATATGGTATCCTCCAATTTGGATATAATTCGGTGGCAACCTTATCGGTTTACCAATGGACACATGGGAGTTGCCCAATACCAGGGATGCGTTGAATATTAGCTCATTAAATACTGGAACAGAATTACCTCGATTCCGTATAATTGGTATCAGTAGTCTTTCGAAGTCTTTACTTTGTATAGATGTTGTACTGAAAGAAATGTACAAATTGATAAAAAACAGACGCTTTAGTTTCTGGTATCATTATTAGATGAGGTCCAAGATGTTTAAATATAGTGTTATTGTCTGAACATATACGTAAAAGTTTCATTTTGATATGACAGTCACAAGTTGTATAAAAAGACAAAAAACATGAAGCTAATAATAGTGTGTTATTCAGCCTTTAGAATCAATATTAAGATTGAACACAAGAACTCACAAATGCTCCATAAATAATACTTTAAGAGGTATCAATAGTTCCTGAATTCTTTGTAGAAATGTCATCGGTACCTCATTGCTAGAAATAGCATCAGGTGTGTAAGCAGGATTAGGTATTTCATCGACCAGTCGGAGCACACGCCAATGTGCGTCTGTGGAAGACACCCATATATATGGGCAATTGAATACCGCTGACAACCTGCAATTAAATATTGACAAAGTCGGACGTCTTTTTTAAGCCACTATCTTATTGTAAACTTCTTATTAGATCTAAGATGTTTCATTCATATTATTTCGTCTAAGTAAATAAAGGTCATTAATAAAAGCTAGTTTACAGTGTAATCAAGGAGTTATTGAAGATTCTTAAGGTCTATTTATTAATTTTTGATGTTTAGAAATGAAGAGGCTTCTTGATTTAAACATTATTAATTATTTTTATCCCATCTGAGTTACACAGAACCTTCATGTCGAAGAGCTGAACGAACAAGAGAGAGTAGCAAACCTGTACTGCCAACGTCACCAAACACGCTCATATGGCAGCCAACCTAACCGACCATGTGAACTTTGTAATATTACAAGAATTTTACAATGATGTTAAAAGATTAAGGCAAGTCAATATTATATTATATGCAAATTAATTCCTTATAAACTCATTTCACTAAATAGTATAATGTTTATTTATAGGCAACTTAGAGGTAGAAAAGTCTTTTGTATTTTGTTTTATTTGGCCTGGTGTCGAAACTGGAACTTATTAACTTAATCGCATTGTGTATATCACTGAGCCCGAGACACGGTAAGTAGAAATGAAGATGTCAAAGATATGATAGGACATATCAGAATAATATGTGAAGGATTAATAATTTTGCATTAACAAGCTGCAAATTCCTATTAACTTGCTAAAGGAACTTGACAGAAGAACATTGTTTTTTTAAAGAAATCCCATACCCAGCAAGTAATTCACAGAACATCCATTCTACTATAACTAAATCGAACTCTTCTTTTGGATCGTTAATCAATCTTTGCACATCTTTATTTTCAATGGTGTGTGCATTTATTTGAGGTAGCAATTTTGTGATAACGGAGGAGTTAAATGTTGATGTTTCTTTGTCCAAAATGGCTTTTAGGTTCTTGACACCTACTGCAAGAAATAAGATGAGACGATATAAATTTACATTGTACACAATCTACAAAAATGGTGAAAATGTATTTAATAGTACGATTATATAGGTACTAGCGGTGCCCTGTGGTTTCACACGTATCACAATATTTTTATTAACGCCTATGTTACGTACTGATATTAGGTACTTTATTTTTATAAAATTTAATTAAAATCTGTTCAGTTCTCATGAACAGAGATCAGTACAAACTTTCGCGTTAATATTATCAGTAGGATTATGTTTTATTTAACATTGAACAGTATTAAAATATTAAGAGACCAACAATAACAATTCATTAATCGCTTGAACAAATTTATATATATTATAGTGAAGGCAAATCTCGATTAAGTTATGTTTTAAGTAAATAAATCGCATCAATATCAGGCTATTCGTTTAAGAATGACTATGCCATTATCTTTTGCCCTTTGAGGTTAAGGGTTAAAAATACAACAAACCGACTTTATTATTATTTGTTGTTGTATATACATTAAACAAACTACTCCTATTGTATGAGTTAATATTACCACAGATAGTACATAATAGCATTGTATTATAAATACAGGCTAATAAATTAAATATATACATAGAATTTAATGAATAATCGATCAAAATAACAACGTTATTAAGATAAAAAACCTGTGTATGAGTAATATTGACTATACCTGGTAAAAGATTTTTATTGTCACTGATATCAATTTCTCTTTTGATAATTCCTTTCGGGAACGGGGTTATGTAGGTTATCTGAAATTAAAGAATTGCATTTCAAACTTTTT
>JAOSYY010011454.1:48770-58975 GCA_025727935.1 Hebomoia glaucippe
TTTATTCCTAATTTAAATGTTTTTAAGCACGTTAATTCTCTTTAAATATATCAATGAATTAGACGAATTTAGATTCCTAAATTAAGAGTATTTGCCTTATACAATTATTGGTTCAAAGACTCCCATTATGATTTATCGCGGTTTTATTAATATTAAAAAGAACGCATAGGAGTTACGGTATGTATGACATCTTTGCTATAGAATGAAGATGTATTGAGATATTCGCATTGTAGCCTTCTACACGTGCATATGTTTTGATTGATTTACCTAATATACTTTGCTGTGGTGCCCATTGTACTATGTGGACATTACTAGGAGTTCCTGGTAGATCTTGCTCAAATTTCCATAATACAGTATACTTCAAGCTACTAAACATTTTCAATAAGCTCTGCTTTAACTGATCCGGCATAAACTTGCTCTTTAAATTACTTCCCATACTGAAGTAAATTAAACCATTCTTTGCATTATCGAGAAGGTTTTGTAAGTTCTGAAATAAATACATTACAGATTTGTCTTGACTATTGAACAACAGTATTTAAATTATATCTTATAACTGGTTGACCCAGCAAAATTTGTTTTGCCACATGTATCACGATTTTTTTGAAAATATAATATAATCTATAACCTTCTTCGATAAATTTATTATCGAATACTGAAAATATTTTCAAATCAGACCAGCAGTTCCGGAGATTAGCGGGTTCAAACAAACATATTCTTCAACTTTATAATATTAATATAGATAATTTGCTGAGAATTTACTTGTACATTCTAATATGATAATGTATCGTGGTTATAAAGGGACTATTCCGAATATATGACGTAGCTACATTAAAACTAATAAGATTTAATTGGACCAATGTCAAATCTAAATTGTCAACCCACTTATCTTATGTAAGTGATACAAGTGCCAATTGGGTATTTAATATATTTTCTAGAATAAAAAGTCTTCTAATGCTTAAATACTGTTGATATTATAAAGTACATTACCTCAGGAAGTGGTTTGACAACACGGCTTATATGATATCCTCCAACAGGTATAAAATTTTGCGGTAATCGCATTGATTTGCCAACAGAAACATGGGAGTTACTTAAAACTAAAGATGCATTGAATATCAAGTCAGTAAAGGCCGGAACTTCATTGCCACGTTTCTTTATAATTGGCACAATTAACCTTTCGTATGCTTCAATTTGAATCGGGTTTATTTTACTGAAAATAAAAATATAGGATAAAATATTTAATACTGGTATGTTAAACAATCGTTTTGTTATTATGCTATGTTTACTCAGATAAAAGGGTACAGAAGTGTAGAAATATTAGGTATATAGGATCTTAGATTATGGATTCAGCATAGAAAATATACCTAAATGATGCATCATTGAATAATTAATTAATAATGTCAAATGGCATTAATAATATCATATAGCGCAGGTATCAAGTAAGTCTTATTGTATATCTATAACTGTAATAAAATATGAACGTTCTCGAGACAATAATCACACGTTTATATAATCGTGTAAGTAGAAAACGTTATAAGAACATATTATATTATTTATTTACATATTATATATTGTTTTCTTGATGAAAGGTGGTGATACCTGAAGTTTCTGACATTTATGATGGAGTATTTGGATCATGACAGACTGAAGTTAAAACGTGAATTACAGCATTTCCCGACCTCTTCCGGTGATGCCTGACCCACACAAAGTTGATCTGACCTTTACTAGACGTACGATTAACATGCCTATAAAACACAGCAAACTCAAGAAAAATTAGGACATATAAAACACTTACAAATATTCAAATCCTTTGAACGCAATTTGAGAAACTAGCTCTTGCACCCTTTGGTAGAATGTTAACGGTGGCAAATTAGACGAAATTGCATCAGGAGTATAAGCTGGATTGGTTAGATCATCAACCAACTGCAGTACCTTCCAGTGAGGTTCAGATGGTGATAACCAGATATATGGACAATTGAATATTGCTCCTAATCTGGGAAATATATTTATTATGATTGTTTTTATAAACATGTATTGTTTGATAAAATCTGAGACTTCTGAATCATACGAAATACTAGCAATTTAACGAAAATGAACAAGTATTACATAAAACGTATTCGATATTTGATTGACATTTACTATGAAAAGATTAAAAGCAGAAAGACACTGTACGAGATACTCCTAACTGACACTATGAACGTCAAAGGCAACATTATATTTGCTTCTATGAATATTTCGAATATTAGCAATAGAAGAAAATATATAAATCAAATCTTATGTTTTTGTTAGTAATCAGTCATTTCGAAACCGTTTTTGATAAAATGTTGTTAGAACAGATAAGATATCTGATACCTATTATGATTCAGTGTGATACGTTAAAAATAACTGTTTATATTACAAATGTATCTGTATTTATATATTAGATAAGTACTTTATGATTTCTAATTTAAAAACTCACCCAGCAAGCAGTTCATAAAACAACCACTCCACAATCACAACATCGAATTGTTCTTTTGGATCATTTAATATTTTCTGAACGTTTGGATACTCGAATGTTTTTGAGTTAACCGCCGCCATTGAGACGGCGAAGAATGTTAAGTTTGCTATATCTTGTTCTTGATTCATGATGGCTTCTATATTACTAACATTATCTGTATTCAAATTAGTTAATAATGTACTCTGACTTTGTGAAATTTCCGAATGAGTACTTAAAATTATGAAAGGAGACACTTTTTTCTATGTAACATTTGTATAGACCAAAATCTTGTGAGAGAAATCTAAAAATTAAAATATTTTTATATTACCTGGGAATATTTCAATATTAGGGCTGATATCAATTTCTCTGATATTTGGTGCAACTTTTCCTTTTGGAAATGGAGTAAAATATGTTATCTGAAAATTAATCGCTTATATCTCAAATATTCTGTTTAATTAAATTATGTAAAATTATTATTAATAAGCGGTTCTTTCAGAGTGCTATCAATAAAACAAATAACCCGAGAGCTGGTAGGCATTATGGCCCAAGGTGTTCGCAAAAATTTGTTAACAGTGTATATTTAGATAAATACATATTAAAAAAAGCGAACTAATTTTTGCGTAAGATACTGATTATTTTAACACTCACCTGATGATTGGCTTTCGCTAAAGCGTTTACAACTCCATCACCTAATATTGAATGACTCCTAGATGGCATGGGAAAAGCCACAAGTATCCGGTATCCATCAATTTTATACACAATGGCGATGAGGAGAAATATTCGCGTCCACATCTTTTAAAACTGAAATTAGCTTGAATACATATATGTACATAAAATATTTTGTAAAAATTGGAAAGGCCGAGCAAACAAACGAGACGATCTTTGAAAAAATTGTCATACTTTCCGAGCACAAATATGAGACTTAGTCTTATGGGAACGTATTAGAATTTCTGAGACAAACAATTTTGAAATCAATTCATAATAATCGTTGATAATAATTTCAGCTCGTGAGTTTTTTACATACAAGACCCTTTGCTACAATATATAATTACATTAAAAACTGTCTTGCCTTGACCGTTGTTTATAATTATAAGAACTAGAACCATAGTAACTTTACTGAAAATAACATTTAAATTAGTTTTTCCCTATAATACTGTTATTCGACCACAACAAAGAAGTATTCATCATTAACTTTGCATGTAAAATTTAAATCTATCGATGTCGCCGTCGATTTATAGCTTGTATACTAATATATATGACTCAAGTCGAAAATAATTGTTGTGTAATGTCAAAATGTGTAAACTTTGTGCAAGAAAAAACTACACATATAATAAAAAAAGATTATAACTTTATTTGTAGGGTTATGAAATTCATTTATTTAATTTATACATAGCATGCGGAGGTGTAATTGTACTCGTATATGTTCGTAAGCTGAAATCTTTGAAAATAATGAACAACAATGAGTCGTTAAAATCGCGCAAGACATTCAATAAATGCAATAAAATTTTGAATTCATGATACAAACATTACAACGAGGGTTACTGTAAATGATGTCTTCTTGAGATAATTTAACAAAATAAAATGAATTCAATTTCTATAAAAATCCTATAGTATTAAAATATTTGCTTCGATATCAAAAATATCATTGTTTTTTCAATATTTACTAGCCTCAACATCAAATTATATAAATAGTGATTAATAATATTATTATTGGAAGTAGTATTTCAAAGTTTAAGTACAAGGAAATCAATAAACTTATGACATAATAAATTATTATATGATCAAATTAGCTTACTTTGCGTCCACGCAGGCGAGGTCACTTCGATTCACTGTTGATTGTCCTTGTCTGGTACATACTACATACTCAGTTTGTTTTTTTTCTGTCTCATTCTAACACTAGTTTAGTGACTTCTCATTACTACCCAATGATCCTATCTGAAGATGAAGCCATTACACTGAATATTACGATTTCGTAATGGTTACAGCTGTTTAGCTGTAATCAGTTAGTCGTCTCTTAGTAGATTGTACGGCCTGATAAAAGACTTCTAAATTGTCTTACACAAGAGAGGAAAATATATTAATTAAGAAATGAGAAATGATAATATGAGACGTTATCATCAAATAGAGGGCTGTACTTAATAGCCATGCATAAGTGCAGATATAAAATATATATTTTAGTAGTAGTATGTCAATAGTTTTAAAATTAAACCATAATAATACAATATTTAATAAATTATGAGGGCATACTGCAAGCACTTGATTAAATAAAAGATATAATTACGAAAAATAAGAACAATTATTATTACAAGCGACTCAGTTTATTTTGTCTCTGAAAAAGACAAATAATAAATTAGTACATAGCTATTTATAGTACCTACTAGAAATAAATTAACAGGTCATTATAATTAAAATACAAGAATAATGAAATGTAATTATAAAATAAACCTAGATGTCAGGCTGAATTTTTTGATTGACATATTTTTCTAAGAAATTCATTGACATTCTTGCTTTAATTAATTTTTAACAGGGTTTTTAATGTAAGATTCATTAAAAAAAAGAAAGAAAACTCACTATTTAATTATAAATAAATATATTGATTTTTATAATTTTAAGAAGTACGAAGCTAGCAATAAATTAGTAGAAATTAAGTCACTATTAATTCACTTTAAACTTTAATTATTCTTCTTAAAATGCATCGATTGCTTAGCAAAGAAAGTTTTGAATATTTTTCGAATTATATACGAAACAAGTGTTAGAAGTACTAGGACAACAAGGAGTAGGTCGAGGTAGTTCTTCTGGTAGAAGGGCAGGCTAAGGGAGGGTGAGCGCAAATGCAGCGCGCCACGCGTTTTCACGACATGTTCTACCCAGTGTACCAGCTCGGCACCAGGGGACGTTAGACGCGAGTGGTATATCTGCGATATCTCCTTAGCACGCTGACTGTATCTGAAAAAATATTTATAGTTAGCGGTGCTCCGTGGCTTTAACCGCGTTGCAATTTTTATTAATTGATTATGAAACAAACATTCCATATGTCAGGCGTCATACAGCGTCACATTAGATATTCAGTGATTTCGATTTGATTCAGTTTCGTCAAAATCAGACTAACCGTTTTGTGGATTACGCGGAAAACAAACTGATTGACAAACCGAAAGATATAGTGTTCGTTAGCAAACAAATTATGTTCCTGTTATACATACCGTTCCAAATACATTAAAATAGTCCCTATTTTTATTCTGATGTTATAAGGAGACTTTATTTTTATTAAAATGTATAGTATAAACGCATTAGGTACAATGCAGAGCTAACGTCATGAAAATATTAGTAACTTGACTTACTCCTTGTTACAAAATCTACTTGCGAGTGAATTTTATTCAATAACATTAAATTTAGCTTTTTGGAAATTTAGCGTAACAAACATATAGTCAAGAGAAACTATATAAATCATGTTTCCGCTAAATGTAGCGTATATACTCTAAATGTATTTAGGTAATGTTGTTAATTTGATATAAACATATATTCATAGGTGCAGATTGACGAAAGATGCCATATTTCAATAATATTTGTGACTGAGGTTGATTATAGTTTAAATATATTAGTATGTAAATAAAGCAAATCTATGCTTATGTTTTTTCTCGTTCGCTGATAATTTCAGAACGAAAAACAAGATTCAAATAATTGAGTTTGACAGCTGAAATTTTAATTTTCTTCGAATTTTTCTTACTGTGTATTCCTTAAAATGTCATTAATAGCTTGTTCTATTTCATTATCCATGTTGAGGGACAGATCGACGCGTTTTGCAAAACCTCTTTGCACAGCTCTGTCAATATTAATAAATTGGTCCGCAAAAACAGGGATCCCAATCATAGGTACGCCAAAATGTACAGCCTCTGTTGTTGATAGTAGACCACCGTGAGTAATAAATAGAACAACATTGGGATGGGCTGAAATTTTAAACTCATTTATTGAAATGAATATTTGGAGTAGCGATGCTCCGCAGTTTCACCTACGTGAAATGCTCAATAATGACAATAAAGATGAAATAAAGGCGCATACTGCTTATTACACTAGACATCTACCAATAATCGTTCTGTTAAAATCAATCCATCCGGTTCGGGGAATGGCCGGAACAAATACATAAATAGAAAAGAATTTTAATTTTCGTTTCTACCAAAGTACTACTTACAAAATATATTTTTATAAGAAAAGAAATTGCTGTTACTTTAATATTCATTTAGAAAAAATATTAAATAGACTTTAAAAACTGACATTTGAATTTTACTTTTATGTTAAGTAGATAAGCTCTGGTTTTAATGTTCTTCAAGTTTATCTAAAAATGTGGATCATTTGTTGAGGTAAACACTTATCTCTTTACACGAACTCTCAAATTTCAGTTAAATCGAGTGAGTTGTTTCAAAAGATGTAATAGTTGCTACACTTGTGCAAAACTACTTTCGTTTCGGAAGGAGTGAAATAAGTTTTAATTTATTTTATAATTTTGTTTATGCATGAACGATTTGAACGATGATTCAAACATCGATTCCTTGGTTCAAGATCTAATAATTTTTGGCCGCTAAATGGATGGATCGGCAAGTAGCTACCGTTCAGATTTCGTAGTTTGAAATATTGTTAAATGCATATAATATAAAGTAAGCATTACGCTTGTGTTGTTATAGATAGATGTACCTAAAACGCTTTGCTGCGGAGCCCATTCAACAATATGTACGTTAGTAGGACGATCAATCAAAATTCCTTCAAATTTCCACAATACCGTCTGATTGAGTTTGCCAAATGCTCTCATTAGTCCAACCTTGAGTTCTTGCGGTAAATGTTCACTTTTCAAATTTGAACCTAAGCTGAAGTATATAACGCCTTGTTTAGATTGATCCATAATTTTTTTGAGATTCTGTAAGGCAAAAGCTTGTTTAATCCTAATTGCTCTATATAAAATGATATGAATATACAAGGACTGTATGAAATATGAGGTTTGGTAATTTGCCCGTCAGTCGATTAAAACTAAATAAATAATTATAGGTACTCTGATAAAATGTTTAACTTTATTCAGATTTAGATAATTTTTGTTTTATGTTACAAAAAAGTAATTTGTAAGTTCCATCTGGGTCACGTACCACCGATCATAGATAGAAAAGTCGTGAAGTGCTATGCGTGTCTCGATTTTAGTCTATGAGTTCCCTAATACTCGAAATAAAAATAAAATAAGTCCTTAAGGTTGGCAACGCGTCTTCTAGATCTACTGATCCTGGATGTGTCTATGGGCGACCGGAATCGCTTAATATAAGTGAATTGTATGCTTGTTTGCCTTCCTTTCGCATAAAAAAAGTACTTTAAGGTCATTTATTTATTTGGCGCTGATAAACTAAAAGGAGGTTCAGATCGGCCAGTGAAGAACCCGTCAAAACAAGTACATCCTTTTGAGATGGTACGGCTACTATCGTCCGGGAACTAAGCAAACAGATACAAATATTTCTTATATATTAGGGGACCGCTCCAGAAAACGAAGACAGATGATATTACTCACCCCCTTTGACCATGGTACGGAAAAAAATCGATCCAGACTAAAAAAAAAACACATTATTAAAACGTTTTATTAGCGTTATTTACGCTCCATTATGTTACTCCAGCTGTTTTTGTTATCATTTTTCATTGCTATTCTATTTCTTAGTAAAGTAATGTATTTTTATGAAACTATTGTTTGTCTGTCTTCGTTTTCGGGAGCGGTCCCCTAATATCCTTATAAATATGTGTGTGTGTGTATGAAGTAGGTATCTCAATAACCCTTGGTTACTTGGTTATCGCATCGCATAAGAAAATATTACGACAATTTAAAACTGACATTCAATTCAATATTTAAAGTTAAGACATTACAACGTATGTCGGGTCAGATAGTATTGCTTAAATGTGTAAATCGTTACCAGTCAGAGTCAAATCAATTTTGTGTTAAAAGTGGAACAATACTGACCATTGGAAGATCTGTCCCACGTGTATTGATATGAAATCCTCCGATAGATTTATAATTCTGAGGCAGACTCGTGGTAGAGCCAACTGTCACGTGTGAATTACCTAATATTAGGGAGGCATTGTATCTCAACTCACTAAGTGAAGGTATATTTCCCCTCATATGTGGCACGAGAAACATTTTATAGTATTTCTCCTCTTGTTTATAAAAATATCTGGAAAATAGATTATTAAATATTAACTTAACGAAAGTCTTATTTATCAATTTGATTATAAATTATTTTTAATTGATATACCGTGAAAATAAAATGTATTTTTATTTTAACGTATGTAAGCAATTTATATAATAAATAATTATTAATATTTCCATAAACTGACATAATATAAATGTCGGTATTTTGAATGCAGATAGATATAAAAAGATTGTTAGATACACTGAAAAAATGTATGAATGGTGTTATAAGTACAGTTAATATTTTTTTTATTACAAAGAAATATTTATTACATTCTACTACAATTGTTAACAGACTTACAGATTTTTTAAAAATATACCATATGCTTGATTAAACAATTCAGTGGCTCTTTGAACCAATGAGAATGGTGTGATATTGTTAGATATTGGGTCAGCAATGTAAGCTGGGTTTGGGAGACCATCGATCAATTGTAAAATCATCCAATGAGGGTCCAATGACGACACCCAGATATACGGACAATTATAAATAGCAGCAAATCTGAAATAAACAATGGTCACAGTATTGTCGTGCTAAACACTTGCCCTTTACATTAGTTACCTATAGATTAGCTCAAATTCACTTGATTATATGCGATTCTATAGCGAGGTCGTATCACTAATTATCCAATATTGTTTAAATAAGTAATGTTTATTCAATATCGAACGTCTTTTGTTTTTATTTTGAGTATTCGGAAATTCATAGACTGAAGTTGAAACTACAACAGTATATGAATACATCAATAAAGAATGATACGTACATAAACCCCGCAAAGTTTATACTATAATTCTGATGTTTATGCTAATACTCATAGACGTAAGAGGAAAATTAGATAAAAATAATTTCTGTTAGGCAGGAAGTAGAATATTTAACCGCATACTTGTCTGTAAAACAATAAGTGAAACAAAACATCGAAATATATTGGTTCACTTGCAGCGTACATACGAATATGAGTAAATTCTTAATGAAATGGTTCCCCATTTTACAATTTTTATATACCTTACCCGCTAGTTAACTCCGTATACATCCATTCTGCTATAACAACATCAAATTTTTGATTATAATCAGCAAGTAGTTTTTGAACATTGGGATTTATAATTGTACTTTTCACTATTTCTAATAGTATATTTAATAGAAAATAAAGGTTTCGCATGTCAATTTTCTTCTCCATAATTGATCTCAAATTTAAAACGTCACCTGTAATTTGATGTTAACATGATCTTATTAATATTAAATTATAGAAAAAATTAAATTACATTTGTGACGATAATTTTAACTTTTTTTAAATCCCCGATGCAACAAGAGGGGTGTGTTCTATGTGAGGCATCGTAGTAGCTACAAAGCGATTGGTCTAATTTTGATGCGGTTTTTTTAATAAAGTCACATAATTAATACAGTTCTTAACATTAAATCATAAAAATCTCTCCAGGCATTTATTAATTCATAGTTGGGAGTTCATTACTTTAGAATTAATAAATTTAGTATGAAAATTAAACTTTTTATAATATACAGTACATTTTTTATTA
>JAOSYY010011454.1:59075-77361 GCA_025727935.1 Hebomoia glaucippe
TCATGCACATTCGATAAATTACACTATTTTTCTAGTCTAGTTACTTCTATCAAGATTAGATTCTTAGACATGATTACAAGATTTAAATAGATACAAATATTTCTATTACCTTTAATAAAGTCGTTGTTGGTGCTCACGTCAACACAGCTAACATTTCGATGTTGTATGGAATCCGGTAAAGTAGTTATGTATGTAATCTGCAATATTTAACGAAAATATTTTCCACTCTATATGCGTTTTGTTTTAAAATCAATTGTATCCTGGCTAATTTTCAATCATGTCTGTTAAAACCTGTTAGAATTGTACGAGTTTTGTTTTGTAAAACTAGTATAAAATTTAATTGAAAAGCACGTCTATAGTCAAATCAATTTTAAGTCAGTTGAAATTCAAATTTATTGTTTAAAATTTTATTTTAAAAAGAAAGAAATACAGCTTTCAACTGCGGGTAAGCCATAAACAGCTCACAGCTCTTCTCAATTAATCAACAAATATTGATAAAATATGTGTCATTTGACGCGAGGGCAACTAGTACCTACGCATAAAAGGCATATTAAAATAAAATGGCAGCTTTTATGTGCGGGGTAAATCATAATAATCTTTCCAACCGTTGAAGGAGATACCAAAGTTAAGGACATTAATTATATGGCTAGTATCTTTGGTCTTATAAAAATCGTCGTATGTTGTATAAAATAAAAAAAAAATATTTATGGACCACAGTACAAATTTTTAAGTTTAATTTTTAAATAAATACGTTATATCTTACCTTATGACCAGCACTAGATAAATGAAAAACGACAGCGTCCATTAATATGGCATGACTTCTTCCAGGTGTCGAGTTTATAACTAAGATTCTGTACCCGTTACAGGGGCAGAAACATAATAAAAACCAATATACGACGGATTTCATTATGTCCTAAAAATTTGGTGTTTATAAATCATACTTTGAATAATCGCAGCATATACGGCCATAGACTACATTACATTTGTACATAAAATATGAAATAACATATGCGTCTAACTTAGGAGTTATCAACAGCTTTTGAACATTAAAAATATCTTTTAGACTTGTAGCGTCATATGGAATGGCATGAAATTCTGACTTTATACTTCTCTTCAATCGAAATAGCAGCTATTTGTCTTAGAAAACAATTAAGGATTAACAAATCTTTTTTTTCCCTATCCTTAGGCCGAGCACAAGACGATCACACGTTTGAAGTTCATTCACTGATACAATTTTATAAAATTCTAAATAATGACATTGAGAGGAAAACGGCACAAATTTTGTTTTAAAAAATTAGTACATATTCTCAGTTTCAACGACTAATAGAAGCCAAACTACCTTGTAGAAATTAGAAAATAACATTTTCTCACTTTAGTTCTCAATGTGAAATCGATAATTATTTTTACGATGGCTACTGTGGAATAAAACCGACTTGCGACTGAGTCAAGTCGCTAAGTAATGCTTATAATAACTAGTAAACACGTTATTATAGTCATAATATAAAACAGGCAAAGTTCATATTCAATTACGAGGCTGCCTTCGAGATTTACTTTCTCCAAACTAAATTAAAGAATTATGTACATCACATTTTGTAGGCAGAGCTTTAGACTCGTTATCAACCGAACTATAACTCCTAGGATAGTGTCATTTGAGAGAACATGAAATATTATTCAATTTCAAATGGTCCACTATTTAATTCTATTTTCTACGTTTAATAAATTTTAAGATAGCGTTGTTTTTATATTCATCTCTCATTTAGTGCTAAAAAATAATCAGTATATAATTACGAAAGTATAATGTAAACAACGGATACCAAGTTTGAGGTAGCAACTAAAGCGTATTTTTAATGACCTACATATACTCAGTACAATGCCATTTAACTTTTTGGAGTAAATAAATGACAATGTGTATTTAAATACACTTTAGATTATCAGATGACAAATTCACAATTTTGACGTCCCTGATTAGAGTTGTTAGCAAATCGCCCCATCATCATTATAATTAAAAATTCTGCAATATCATTGGCTTAAAATATTCAATAGTAACATACTCTTGAAAATATCTTTTTCCTAGCATACCTGGTAGCGATTGAAATTTTATGTAACTTAAAAGCAGGTAATTAGGACCTAAACCTCATCGCACAGTTAACGTTTAATTTCGTTAGTATAGTTCACTCGTCGTGGGGACCAATTGAAATTTATTATTTATGTAGAAGATAAGAATAAACTGTTAGATCTGGTAATGTAAATATGAAATACGTTATATATTCAGAGAGGATATTAGGTGAATTTTTTCATTTTCAAAATACTAATGTTTTTGAAGTGACACTAAATGGGTATACTATTTGAAAATGTAAAAACATATCTAATAAATATGTAAAAATAAAAATTACGGAATAATGTCAGCTGTTCAGCTTAATGTCCTAATTTTGTTGCTTTTAAATCTCAAGGTTAGTGAAATACCTTTTTAAAATGATTACAATTTTTGTACCAGGCGTCCAACTTTAATCTAAAAAGGGCTTGTACATGTTGAAGGTATTCTAAATGGTACCAGGAATACCTATTTTTGTTTCTTTGGCACGCTCAAATGAATAAAAAAATACCCAAAGGGCTCCTATGTTATAAGAATACTTTCATAAAATGTATAATATGGGACACATATTTAGCATACCCTTAAAGGCAAAAAGAGTTTGTTATATATGCACTTTGCCTATTAGAACTAAATTACTCTTAATAGTTATCATTATTTAAAGTTATAAAAATTTATCAAAAACTATGTCCACAAATTGTAACTAACAAAATATCCAAACCATTTCACTGTACGATGGTCCTAACGTATTATCTAATGTAGACATGATATTAAAAGGCTTTATATTGGATCGTATTGTATTTTTTATATGTTCTTCTGTTACGTGTTGTTTTACGAATAATCTTTAAAAAAATAGTGAAAAAACTTTTTATGTGACAGACTGATTTAAAGCAAGTGTCTATTTCGGATAACTTATGAAAATTTTATAGGTAGGTACATAATATAGTATGTTGTGCCTTTTTCATGAAATTTGTAGATGTAAATTTCTGTTCATTTCTATACATAATGATTTCTTGGGTATATTTTATACTAGCTTCTGCCAGAGGCTTTGGTTGCGTTCATGTTGATTTTGTCATCCACTTTTATTTGTCTGTCATATTACTTTTGGTTAATTTCAGTCCCCCAATGATCATTTTCATATCAAATATCTTTAATATCCGGACTTCGACCGGTTACATTTTTATTAAATTATATATAAATAATACTCTAGATAAAAGAATATAGAGGTGGTAGTAGGTCAAGCTCAGCGATAAAACATTAATTATTGTCCTACAATGCACTTTTGATCTATTTACTCGTATTTTTATGCAATTCACTCGGAAAAACGCATGAAATTTCAAAGTTAAGACTTACATTTAAATAATGCCAAATATAAATAGCTTATGGTTTTTATTTAGTACATTAACACTATAATACATTTTCTATATTATTTATTTCAGAACATGGCTCGCTGGTCATTGAGTGTGTTGGTCTTAGTAGCTACTTTAACTAGGGTCATCGGGTATAACATTTTAATCACAATGGTTTTGCCCAGTAAAAGTCATGGCATTTTGGGTGAAGGCTTAGTACGACATTTACTAGAGGGAGGTCACCAGGTAAGAAGTTTATGTACATTAAATACGTATTGATACTATGAGTACCGAGTAATATTATCTTAATAATTTATTTATAATGTTATTTCCGCAAGATATACTGTGTTATCTGCATTTATCTACATAGGCAGTCGAAGAGTATCAACTTGTATTAATTTAATTTTGTTTTCTTTGTTCCTCCTGTTTGGTTCTCCCAATCCTGCTTTATATGTTACTGTCTCTATTGAAAAATATTTCTTTATTTCAGGTTACCTATATTACTCCATTTCCGCCAAAGCCTCGTAAAAATTTAACAATCATTGATATTAATGATGAAACCGTAGATAGATCCGGTATGTTAAAAGACGAATTATTAAAAATTAAAAAAAACTACTTTTTCAGTACTATAAAATCCTTCAAAGATTACTAAGCATTTTTATTCCTGTAGCGATAAGCTTATCATTCAAACCATAATTAATTATGTAACAAACTTATGAGATAACAAAAATCATTGAACTATTGAAGATTCTTGGTATTATACGTTCGTTAAATGTCTGTTAGGCAGTAAGATGAAAGTATATTTCATTTGTGTAATATTTATCATTGCATTAAAGGAGTGTGCAACATCAAAGATATGATGGAGGGAAGACTTGAATTTCAATCACACTATGTACTTATGAACATGATGGTGGAATTAACAAAACTCACAATTCAGCATCCAAACATGCAAAAATTACTCACTGATCATAATCGGAAATTTGATCTCATGATATTGGAGTGGGTGCATCTTGATTTTATTGCGGCGTAAGTTTCTTATAACTTTTTTTATTTTATGTCAACCATAGATAGAAGAAATTATGAAAATAGTCTAGATAGGTTAGTATCGAAATTAACGCAAATGAAATCGCGGGGCACGGCTGGTGTTTTAATAATAATTTGTTGCATCAAAAAATCAAATACATTATTATCTCACGACTCCATTATCTGGTCAGGTTCAAGATAAAGACTATAGAATGATTATACCAGTATCAAACAGTTTTAAAGAAGCTAAATATGTTCGTATAATATTTAAAATAAATATAATATTTAAAATAAATTTTCAGCTTAGCAGGAATATATGATTGCCCATATATATGGCTCTCATCTTTGGAACCTCATTGGATGGCTCTGAAACTAATAGATGATGCACCAAACCCAGCTTACGTCTCGGATGGTACATCCAACAATGCACCGCCGTTCACATTCGGGCAACGGTTGGAGGAACTGGTAACTCAAATACGTGGATCCTGGTTGCAATACTAGTAAGTTAAGATACATGATGTGAGATATACCTTAGTATAAAAGTGGTGCTGGTAAAGGAGTGTGAAATTAAAGTAATTTTCTTCAACTCCAAGCCTCAAGAAAAATATGGTCTAAGCCTTATAATATTGAACATAAATATATTTATATAATAAACAGTAATAGTTTAGTTGTAAGGAACATAGGTATCTTCTAGGTGACTAGGCATTACCAGCATATACCACAACACCACTTCACATCCAACTATCTGGCGTCGATGTTACCATTACGACTGTATGAAAAAGGAACAAAATTTATTTGTAACCATGAATACTATTATAATAAATAATTCTTCTTAGCTTCGTACATCTGAATATCTATTGTCTCTGAATATCTGTTATGTCTATTCAATAGTGTTTTAACATAATTGTAAGAATGTCTAGTATTTGTAGGTAGTATTTGAAGTTGATAATTTATATTTTTACAAGAGTATACGTTCAGATGGTGGAAAGCGATTCCAGTTACCCATGAACACTTCTGAGACCAATGAGTCTAAAAGCGCGATACCATTGTCCAATACCTCAGCCAGATTGCATCAGTTATTATTTCATAATGAGGTTCTGCTATCGACTATTTTTAAGTTTTAATTTAAGCATTTGGAAATTCAAAACCCTGAAGTTGAAACGCGCAAAGTACTTCTAACATTTCCATCTAGGAATGGTGACACGTGACCCGGACAGAACTTATAATCTATTATATATATACTTATATTCCTTTCGCCACATTTAATACTTAAAATGCAAGTATTTTGACACTCATCCGACGATAGGCATAACATAAACACAAATTTCAGAATGCGTTCTGACTGAGATTCCAACCTGATACTCTGGCGTTGCACATGTTTTTTGCGACCCCTTGACTCGTCCTCAAATACTTATTGCTATATAAATATGACCAGCGAAAATATTACAGTTGCACAGAACATATGTACCATTTACGCGATCAGCTAAAAAATTTAAATCCTACCCGGATTATAAATACTTATTGCTTTTTTCTTTATTACAGCTACATAGAACCAAAGGAAGAAACCATTTATCAGGAGTACATTGTACCACACATTCGTGCCCGCAATAAGCCAGTGCCAAGTTATAAGGAACTTAAATACAATGCGTCGCTAATGTTCGGTAACTCCCACGTCTCCCTTGGAGAGGCAATAAGGCTGCCACAAAATTATATACCTCTCGGAGGATATCATATTGAAACCGAGGTCAAACCACTGCCGACTGTAAGTCTACTGTATATCTATCATATATTATAATGGTACCGTTGACGTTTACGGTTTTATCATTTTTTAGTTTCTTGTAATTAACGACGGCTACAATACGTTTGGCTACTTATACTTTTTACACAGTTTTAATTTCCCAGCGGGTCTCTTCTTTCCTTATAAAATAATATTCAAGAAGTTTCTGTGTGAGAAGCATCACAGAAAGTTCGACATCCCAATTTCTTTCCCTCTAAGTTTTATTTTCGTATAAAACAATAATACAATCGGCTTAATTAATGTTATGATTTCATAATTTTTATGACTTCTCGAATATGAGGCAGATTTAATTTATAATTGTTCCATAGGACATACAAAAAATCATAGACGACGCCGAACACGGAGTGATATACTTTAGTATGGGATCAAACTTACGTAGCAAGGATATGCCAGAAGTATTAACTCAAAGTTTCCTACAAATATTTGCCAAATTGAAACAAACTGTTATATGGAAGTTTGAGACAGATTTACCAAACAGGCCTAAAAACGTTCACATAGTAAACTGGGCTCCTCAGCAGAGTATTCTAGGTAAGTTTAGTTTTCTATTATTATAAATTCAGTTCGTGGATATTTAAACATCATTATTATTATTATTGTATTTTGAACTAATGCCCCGTAACGTTCTTAGTACGTAACGCAGTATTTGTTGAAGTACCTACTTAATTGTATGAAGCGTTGTTATATTTGAAACTTTACTATAAGCATCATGATATATCTTGCGCTTTAGTCTTCTCGGTGGAAAATAGGAAAAGCTGTTTTACAGTCAAAACTAGCTGTTATCATGTTATACATACCTTACCGACAGACTTTGTCCTATACACACGTATTAAATACAAAAATTTGTAACTTTTTTGATCTAAACATCTCTCGCAGCCGCTTGAACACATTCAAAAAAATATTAAAATCGGTCTAGTCTTTTAAGAGGAGGTTAGGTGACAAACACACGGACAGAAGAAATATGTATATATTAAGATAAATATGTGCAGTGCAACTCCACCTCTTAACTATAACAAATCGAACTTTAGAACTTTAATTCCTACGTACCCAATTCACCATACTGTGGTGAAATGGGTACGTAGAAATACTGTGGTGGATGCCAGTTTGCGGTGTAAAATAAAAAAATAGACCGTATATACCTATTAAAAAAATGTATTTTAAATTAATTTTATCTTCATTTTACGGCATGGTCAAATAAAAATGTACAACGAATATAATTATAAACAGAATCTTATAAATGTGTAATAATAGGCAAACACAAGTATAAGATTATGTGTATCGTAACCTAATATTTTAATCTGTTAATGATATTATGTGACATGTGCTTATCGGTGATTTATTATTAATATCGACAAGAAAGCTTGGAACCGATAATGTTACTTTTTAACCTTTCAGCGCATCCTAAAACACTATTCTTTATATCTCACGGTGGCATGTTATCTACAACTGAATCCGTACACTTTGGTGTGCCCATGATCACTATTCCAGTTATGGTGGATCAATTTGTTAATGCCGATAGAGCAGTCAGAAAAGGATATGCTATTAAAGTAGATCTATCTTACACTATGGTAAAGGATTTCGAAAGAGCCATACACACAATGCTGACTGACACCAAGTAAGTCAATCGATAACTGATATTTGTTAATACTTGTCTAATACCAGAATTTCTAAGTTGGATCAGCCAATTAAATAATCTGATATAAAAATATAGATCCAGTTCTCCATTTCAATAATTTATTACAGATACAAAGCCAAAGCTAAAGAGTTAGCTTTTATTTACCACAAACGTCCTTTGCCTCCTGGTAAAGAGATTTTGTACTGGGTAGATCTTGTGGTGCAAACTCGAGGCGCACTACATCTGAGGTCTCCTGCACTGTATATGCCCTGGTACAAAAAGATGTACCTCGACTTAATAGCTATAATCCTAGTTATTTTATTAAGTTGTATTTTTATTACTAAAAAGGTTATTTTGTTAGGTACGAGAAAGGACAGAAAAGAGAAAAGGAGTTAGATTTTATGGATGTACTTAGAGAATTTAAATAATGTAAAAACTTTAATATTACAATAAAGTTTATATGATAATGTGAGAATTATTTGCTCTTATTTATTAGTCCCATTTCTTTAAGACTTAAGTGTTATCAGTCTTATAATATTGATTAGATTACTTACGAGTATCTGACTATTGCAGAAATCATTATTTTATTATTTGTTAAAGTGTCAAATTTAATTATATTTTCATCTCTTTAATTGTAAAGAAAGTTGTACAAAAGGTGAATTTATTTTCTATAGTAGGTATTATTAGCAAGTAGGCAAACCTTGTGCTTTTTTGTAATGACCATGAGATGTACTTAATGATAGATGATATCTTAAATGGCGTATAATGTTAGAAAATTACCGGATCTATGAATGAGATAAATTTTCAAATTCATACTTAAATAAACTTGAAGTTTGTTTGTAAAAAAAAATAAAAGTTTTATTTCAAAATGCATATAGAAACTTAGATGAATTAGAACAGTAGTATAATTAATATAATTTTATTTTTTTTTATTTATCTCATACAATGGAGAAAGATTTGTAAAAAACAGATTCAAATTATACTTACCGTTTCGACGTAAGTTTTGCGGATTATTTTTCTGCTTTATGAATGAATCATAGTAATCATATTTGTAGTAACAGATAAAAGATATCGATCATCATTTATCTGATTATTTTCAAATATGGCCGGCCACCCAAACATTATAAATGGGTATATCATAATTCATGATTTAGCATTTTTTTTCAATACGTCATTGCCCCTCAAGTGTTTGATTTATTATCTGCTGCGTGCAATGTACATTGGCGTGTAATGTACACTATCAACATTAAAAATCGTAATATTAATAGAATTAATGTGATAATAAGGAAAATTTACGAAGTGTTTAAAAATCTTGTATTATTCATGTAATCCACACTGGGATTTTAAATGGTTTTGTAAATGCTTCCCATAACATCATAGTTATCTCAACACTAACTTATTTTAACAGATACGTGGCCAAAGCTAAAGTGTTATCTTATATTTACCACAATCGGCCAATAACCCCCAAGGACCAGACCCTGCACTGGGTAGAGCTCGTGGTGCGAACACGCGGCGCGCTACACCGGAGATCGCCTGTACTGCATATGCCCTGGTACCAGAAGTTATATCTCGATCTGATAGCTCTAATTCTAGTACTTTTAGCCTTCATTATATTATTTGTAATTAAAGTTTTATCTTTTGACCACAAAACTCCTGTAAAAAAAATTAAGACAAACTAAATGTATGCAGTAAACAAATTGATTGTGATTTTAGTTACAAAATTTTTCATAATTTAATTTAGAAAAATAATTAAATAATATTTTATATGTATACATGTATATTATTTTTAACATATTTATGAAATGATGCAGACATTGATAATTTCAATATGCATCTATGAGTAAATACACGTATCTTAAGCGAGGACGTAGATATTGTAAGTGCATTTTATAAACGTAAAATAATTGATCATTGCTGAAATGTACATTTAAATTGTAATTAACATATAGTTTATCAACGCATCCTATCACTAAAAAAGTATATAGTAAAAGTATTTATTTATCAAATAGCAAATAAATTACTTCGTATGATTGCTAAATGGTTACGCATGAGGTAATTTTTTTCAAAGCACTCACAAAAAAGATAGTGAAACGAAGTTATTTTTTATTTGTGGAGCTTAAAATAAATTATTTCTTATCGTTGGTATTTAAATATACTCTATTTATTTAAATACATAGAATTTAAGTGACTGTTTGTTATAGCAATATTATAATATTTTCGTAAACGTATTTGAAAGCAATAAGTTTATTAGCGTCATCATAATTGACCGATAATTCATAATTATGTCTGACGGGAAAGAAAATCCTATGTAATTAAAATACAAATATAGGCTATTAGATATATTGTTAGGCAGTCCAAAATTCAATCGTAATTCTTTAAATACATGCTTCATAATTTTCAAGATTGTATATAACTACTTCGAAGAGATAAAAATTATAACAATGTATTCCTTTATTATCACTTTATGACTGAAAAATATGAATATATAGACTCAATGAATCTACTTTCTATTATATTATATTTTGATTATGATTATATAATAAGATGACATATATATTAGATATAAATAAAATTGATGTTAGTGTATAAACGGTACATAAACTCAATCTAAACAATTTTTGTCTGTCTGTCTACCTATTTTAACTAATCCCTAACACGACGAGTTGCATTTACATAGAATCAAAGCAGGTGAAACCCTGTTATCATCTTGTATCTGACATATATTCCTTACTCTGTACTACATGAGACAAATATACTTAGTAATGTTTCGTTGAAGCACCGAGTTATCAGTTTTATTTCGTGTAATAATCAAAATGATATTGTCTGATTACAAATAAGTAATATCGTTAATTATATTTTGTCGTATAAATAGTCTTGTTTGTGTCCAGTACAAATTATTATTTCATGAAAGTCATATCGTTGTTTGTTAATTAAAGAGTTTTAAGTGAATTGCAACTCTACATTTTTCGAAGGTAAAGTTTAGAATCTAATAACTTAAATATATGTTTTAATTGTAAGCAACATTATTTAAAAAATTTGTAGTTTTTCATAACATATAAAAATATGGACTTAATTAATGTACCTCTTCAATGAATATAATATGGCAATTTGAATTATGAGTTTTATTATGAGCTATGGTAAGGCTTGTGTATTTAGTGATATGTACTCGTAGCTATCGGTTCACAATATCATATATATCTATAATGATGGTCGTTTCAAAGAATTATCTAAAATATAAATATCTCGGGGGTTGCATAAAACATCGAGATAAAATCTGAAATTCTATTCTCACCATGTTGATGTCTAGAATTCTGCAAACGCGCGTATTATAAGACTTCTTTATAAGGAAAACTATATTGCGGAACTTGTTTTCGTCGGTGTTTTTTGTACTGAAACAACTTCGTGTTTTCACCTTATACGCCTCTTAAGATTATAGACTTATAAATGTTAAGGGGCGACGGTAATCACTCACCATTAGATGAGTTATACGCACGTTTGCCCATATAACGCGATAAAAACTTCTTAGTGCTTTATATCTGTGAAACGCCTATTATTTTTAATACTAAAATATTATTTCAGACAATGGCGCCAAAATTATTATTTGCTTTGTTATTTATGATAAGTTATTGTGCATCGTATAAAATTCTGGTTATAAGTCCATTACCTGGAAAAAGTCATTCAATTCTCGGTAATGGTATCGTCAAACATCTTATCAACGCTGGCCATCAGGTAATTATAATCATTACTTGTAATACTATACGCAGAAGTGAACTTTTGCTACGTTGCCTAAATCTATTTTGATGATTTGTATGGAGCCTAATCATATTAAAAAAAGATAAAGAAATTTCAACACTGAATGTTTTATATGGTATGGCAGATCTCTTTGTAACTTCTGATTCCCTGGTGTTTCTTTCTTAAAAAGATTGGTTATACTAGCTTTTCCGACATTATTTTTTACAATAACGGCCTTCTTGCAATAAATAAATAAATAAAAAATATATTTATTATTTATGATACCTTAAAAAATAATACCATTTAAAATAAATATTTCAGATCTCTTAGCAACTTCTGATTGCCTAGTACTACTTTCTTAAAAACATTGGTTAGCTCAGTTTTTACAACAATAACGGCGGTTTTCATACATACATACACACACACACACACATATATATATATATATATATATATATATATATAATGCGTCGTATTTAATGCGTCTGAAAATTTTCGTCATGTAATTTATTAATTAGATCTCAAGCGCCTAAATACTTTGAAAACGGTAATATATCATTAATAGAATTTTGATTGTAAATTTTTTAACTGATATCCCGGAAATCTTATAAAATTAGATTTACCCCGAACTTTATTTAATAATTTTGTAATATTTCGTGGATGTTTTTGTAAAATATACTTTGTTTATTACTCGGATCAGTAAAAGACAATTTACATTTCATATTTTTGTTTAATCGTCCTAGAAATTACATTTTGATACTGGATAAAAAATACAATAATTTTTATAATAAAATAATTACTTTAATAAAAAATATTTAATGTTTGTATGTTTGGCTAGATAAATTCCTAAACTCCTCGTGAAATTGAACTTAACGTGAAATTATCAATATATAAAAATCTCGTGTCATGATGTTTATCCGCGATAAACTATTAAGCCGCTCATAATGAGATTTATCGAGATAGTATAATTTTTATCTTAAAGTAAATTCGTTTTTGGCGGCCAAACGAGTATGTGCGAATCTGAAGCGGAGCGGTAATTAAAATCGATTTATATAATTTTATTAAGAGTACATTACATAAAAATAAGATCGTTAGAAAATTTTATAAATGACTAATAAATATCGAACAATAATATGTTTTATTCATTATTTTGAAATACATTTGTTATGGTATTTCCGACACTTTATTTATTTATATAATTCGTAGATCAAAAGCAGCCGAGTAAAAAGTACTATTTAACCAATCATAGGCGAGTTTTTATTTATTGTCACAAATATTTTCTTTTTTGAAATAATTTACAAAAATAGAATATGTATAAGAAGAACAGTAGAATTATTAAAATACATTCAACATGTTAACTGCGTCAACATTTTGAAAGAGTGAAGGAGATCTGAAAAAGCTCTCAACTTTTTCTTTTAGTGCGTATGAGACCTAATTTGAAACTATTATATTTGGTTATACTATATCTTTCGTCAAATCCAGTGATATATATAGTGACTCTTTGTGATTGAAACACCCTATGGTATGTCGTTTAGGGTGAAACAACACGACCTTAGTCACACAAAACGACAGTTATTCAAGAGGACTTTTCGATTTCCTAGCCAACCAAATCCACAATAAGTTGTATTTAGGGTATCGATAATTTGTCCAAACTAATACTATAATTTTCAATACGTGTATTTTCAGATAACATATCTAACAGCATATCCAAAGAGTATCGTACATGAAAATGTAACGATTATAGACGTGAGTGATAATAGTGGAACTATCACAGGTACATAAAGTTAAACATAATTATAATTTTACGAAGTAGCCGTACAAAAATTAATGAATCACTGGACTGTCATAAATCTATTGATCATACGTTAATCATTTGGGATAAATAACAATCTATAAATTATACTCGTATTATAAACTTAAAGAGTTTGTTTGTTTGATCGCGTTAATCTCAGGAACCGCTGGTCCGAAAAATTCTTTCAGTGTTGAACTGCACATTTAGCGAGGAAGACTATATGCTATTATAATTTTTTAATAAATTAGGGATCCTAATTAAAAGACCAATAATCTAGCGCAGACGCTGGTACGAGCTAACATTTCATATAATCTAATAAATTAAGAATGACCCACATTCGTAAGGCGATAACCTTGATAAAAATACGGCTTTTAAGTTAACTCCTTATCTAACTGAGAAAAAGAAGCTTAATCAAGCCTTATGAACTTCCGTTTCTCTTATTATTTTTAAGTATTTTTCACATATCATTTTCCATTAAACACTTTACTATAAGGGATTATTATTGTATTTATGTGATAATTATTCACTATATATATTTGAAGTGTATATATATGACATTATACACTTCACATATGCATATACGATTATTTACTATGTACGTAACAAGAATTAATACTTATATAGATTTTATACCAAAATAAACCAACATATATTTATTTCCAGAGGACATGATTAACATAAAAGCTCTAATGGATAAGGACTTTAATATACAAGATCTGTCCTTTTTATTGAACATGTTTTTGAGTTTGGGAATGAAAGTAATTTCAAACAAAGGCGTTCAAGAACTGTTAAAGGACAAGAACCAACAATTTGATGTTATCATCGCTGAATGGATGTTCACAGATATCTATGCTGGGTGAGGAACAATTAAATTAAACTAAAAACTGTATATTAAAAATCAAGATAAAATTTATACATTATTATACAATGTTCAATGGAGAACAGAAATGTGTTTTCTTGATAAACAATAATGTTTTCGAAACTACAGAAACTCCTGATCTTGTTGATAAGTTTCATTATTCAGAAAATAGGAGAACTCACATACTTTGCCCATGACCACATCTGAAAATTATTAAGATATACTTACTGTATATCGTGTTTTATTCCGTTAACATTTGCTGATTTATTAATTCAATTTTGATTTCCTACGAATTGCTACTCAGTGTTCTGCAGGAAAAGGCTTTTGCATTCTGTTTCATGATATTACATTTTTTCTCTCGATGCTGCTGAAATTCAAATAATGTATATTGAAGTACAGTTTATATAGAGAAGTAGTAGTAAACATTAAAATTAACGATAATATAACAATCACATACATACTTATAATATAATGTGCAATGTTACTACTAATAGTTAAAACTATTTAACAATACCTTTAGGTACAAACATTTAATATTTTTACAAAATTTCAAATGTATTATTAATTCAACAGTTATTAAAATTACCTAATGAATACTTTCAGTTTGGCTCCCATCTATGAGTGCCCATTCATCTGGCTATCTACAGTTGAACCTCATTGGATGGTGCTAGAGCTAATTGACGAAGCACCGAATCCAGCTTATACACCAGACTGTCAGACCTATCACGTACCACCTTTTGGACTTTGGCAACGAGTCCAAGAACTACTCTTTCAGCTTTATGGAAAATTTCTGCAATATAGGTATTGTTATTCTTCAAACTAGCTTTAAGCGACATGTTGAAGTAAACACAATTATTAAATAGTATTTTCTGTGTCCTAAAACTATGTAAGTAGAATTTATCGCGTTTAGACTCAATCTTGAAATGCAGCAATGATTTCATATTAACACATGCTCGAAATAAAGTTAAATGTGTTGATACATGATTTACCGTTGATCAATTAACAATGTCTTGTATCCCATTTATTGAAAAACAGTAAGCGTTTTTAAGTGAGTTTAATTTTACTCTTTATAAAATAATCTGGTAATGAATGTCCCGTGTGTGTTTCAAGGTACGTACATAAACAAGAGCAACAGATTTACGAACAATATTTGGTGCCACATATTACAGACAAGACAAAACCTGTGCCCTCATTGGATGTATTGAGATACAATGCGTCGTTAATGTTAGGTAACTCGCATTATTCACTGGGACAACCTACTAGACTGCCACAAAATTATATAAATATAGCCGGATATCACATTGATAATAAAATAGAACCATTGCCAAAGGTATGCAAAATATTATTTCGACAATTTGTATCAGTATTTGTTTAAAAATCTATCTTTTTATACAGAATTGGCACAAATTTAAAGCAAAAGAACAAAACAATATACGAACTTTAAGGTCTTATGTTTTATTTCTATTTCGAGTATTCGAAAATTCATAGACTGAAATCGAAACGCGCATAACTCTTCACGTCTTTTCCATCTATGAACGGTGGTACGTGACCCGGGCGGAACTTAGAAATTATTAGGAGTTTCTCCCACCACATTTAATACTCGAAATGCCTGTGCTTTTGACACTCGTCCGGCCACAGGCAGCCATCTATAGAATAATCCGGCCACAGGCAGCCATCTATAAAATAGAATATATATTTATTTGTAGGATCTTCAAACATTAATGGATAATGCTAAAGATGGTGTAATCTACTTTAGTATGGGATCAAACTTAAAAAGTCGAGACTTCCCGGATGAATTAAAGAAAGGCTTTTTAAAAGTTTTCGGCGAATTAAAACAGACTGTTATTTGGAAATTTGAAGAAACAAATTTAAAAAATCGCCCGAAAAATGTGCATATTGTAAATTGGGCGCCGCAGCAAAGCATTTTAGGTTTGCATATTTAATCTCTTATATGATATTTACAAATATAATAAGCAAGACATGTAAGATATTTTCTTTACATTCACTCAAAAACGAATACAAAAATGTGTCTGTCCCACTAGATAGCTCGGGAGTAAAGGACATCATACTTCACTGTAATTTTTCAATTGAATTGTACAAAAACGTTCAACATAATAATAAGAAAGACAAAAGTATTAATTGTAAAGAATCTTATATATGTTTTGTAGTCATTTATAATATTTTAATTTAATTTTAGCGCATTCCAATTGCGTCCTCTTTATAACACATGGAGGTTTATTATCGACGACCGAAGCAGTTCACTACGGAGTTCCAATAATCGGAATCCCAGTATTTGCTGATCAATTTACAAATGTAGAGAGAGCAGTGGCCAAAGGTTTTGCGAAGAAAGTAACATTATCTTATACTATGATGGAAAACCTTAAACAGGAGATCGAAGATATAATTTATAATTCCAAGTAAGACTATAATTAGGTAGCTTTTCATGTACATTTAGTAAAAGCTGTTATTTTGGAAATCCAAACAGCCGTAGCCATTTCATTTTTAATATATATTACTAGCGGACCCGTATAACGTCATCATTTAAAAGGTTACAGCGAGCCTACCTTAAAAGATAGACACATTTTAACGGCATCTGTGTTAAAACCTTTTAAGAGTAACAGTTCCCTCATATATGTTCCACTGTATGTTCCATTGTCAGTGAAGGAATTTCTTGGTTCAAATCAGTAGTTCTTGCGTTTAGCGAGTTCTACCCAACAAACTCTTCAGCTTAATTATATTATAAAACAATTGCTGAGCTGACCCAGCAAACGTCGTTTTGCCACATAAATATATAGAATTTGGCGGTGAAAATTTAGAGTTGTATGTATTTTTAATGTTGTATTATAAAAAAAATAAAAACAAAAAGTTTTGTTAAAACAGTTTAAAAAAATATTAAGGGTGGAAAATAGATAGTAGCCGCTTCTCAGACCTACTGAATATTCATATAAAATTTCATAAAAATCGGTCGAGCCGTTTTGGAGGAGTAAGAATGGGAACGAACATTGTGACACGAGAATTTTATATATATAAATGTGCTATAAATACTATACTAACGAGTATTCTTGTACAAATAAACTTTTCGTTTCAGGTACATGGAACAGGCCAAATATCTCTCTATGATTTATCATTCGCGTCTGGTCTCACCTAGTACGGAGTTAGTGCATTGGGTGGAACATGTAGTGAAGACACGTGGCGCGTTGCATCTGCGCTCACCCGCGCTTTTCGTGCCCTTCTACCAAAGATTCTACTTGGACCTCCTCGCTGTTGTTTTAGTAATTCTTACAACTCTTTCATACTTTGGTCGAAAACTATTCAAAAAATTGACTATGAAGCCCAAGAACAGTAAAAAAGATAATTAAGTTTAACAAACATGTGGAGTTTGTTACCCAGATTACTACCTCGTACACTTGCTGATGTTAATGTAGTAAATAGCTAGTTATACGACACATGTAGGTTGGTTATTGTTTTGGTTAATTTATTGATTGTTAAAAATAAACTTTAGTTTTATAATTTTGAACTTTTATTTAATAACATTTAATCTAAGCTATAGGTTTTACCAAAACGTTTGTTCTGAAAAATATTTTAATAACGGCAATAACATATTATAATGTAATTTTTGTACGGTGATATGCGTTCTTGAAAAAGGCACAATAAAACGTGACGGAATAAGTATAATTAATTTATATAAGTATATATTTATAGTTGGGTATATAAATGAAATTTTTTACAAACAAGCGCGATAAAGATGTAAGATAAAGATGTATGCAAGCGCGATATAGTCTCGAATTTAATTTGTTAACCTCGCATGAAATTCTAGTGAATTTAATTTTTCTTCTTGTTATTCTTGATTGGTTTTCTTAATAAAATAATTTTGATAACATAAATAAAAACGGATAAAATGACTAAGATCAGAGTTATTAAGTCGAGGTATAGCTTTTGGTACCAAGGCATGTGCAATGCAGGAGACCTCAGATGTAATGCCCCGCGCGTCTTCACCACAAGATCTACCCAATATAAAATCTCCTTAGCGGG